>VMDR010015991.1:0-21655 GCA_007922815.1 Macrotus californicus | reverse complement strand
GTAATTCTGATCGATGTCTTGTTACTTAAGCTACTCTTACTACATCAACGCCACCATTGCTCTGAGTAATACACAGCTGTATAACTTTACAGTGATATTATTTTACTCTAGATTCGTTAATGTAATTCTCACGAGTACAGAATTCTCCATGAGACTCTAGAATTATCTGCTTATTGTAAGTGTTGTATTTTGATTTAAATGACCACTGTCACCTCAACCGTCATCTCAGGTTGACATAGATGTTTCAACAACCACCCTCATTGTAGGCTATGGCTGTTACCACAGGTCTATGGAAGTGACTTCATATGTACCTGGTTTTAAAAACAATACCGAAAAAATAAAAAAAAACTTGAGCAAGACAACACCCCAGGCCCCTATTTAAACTACATAATACTTTTATTAATTTAGTCCTAAATTCATAGTTTAGTCAAAAAACTGTAGGATAGTTTAGTTCTAAACTGATAGATTAGAAACCTTAAATTTTTCTTCCTTTATAGTTTTTTCTTATTGTTTCTTTGTTTAAAGTACTGTTTATTGTTTAGCATTTCTAAATGTTATGCAGTCAAAACAAAAGAGATTTCTCTTGGTGGAAAACACACATGCACACGGTCTTGCTCTCTCACACACACACTCGCTGTCCTGTCCATCACACACACACACACACACACACACACACACACTATGAAGAGAGAAGATCCTCATAGTAGTTTTGAACCTGAAGAAAATGTAAAAATATTGTTGCAAACGTGAATAAGTATTTTTAATAAATAAGTCCTTAGAAAGACAAAGTGGTGTGTCTGTCATTTGTGCACACAGAGATGATCCCTGAATCACACACACACACACACACACACACACACACAGAAGCAGAGCTGGCCTACGAGTCCGACACCTGCTCATGAACATGGCAGGAGAAGACACTTGGACGAAGGACATCCCCCAGCATGTTAGAGATAAGGGAGGGACCAGAGAGGGGTCCAGGTACCAGCAAGAAGGAAGCTGTGACCACTCTGGGACCTGGGGGAAGGAGGGCTCATGGTGTCACCTGGGTACAGTGAGGGGCTGTCTTGGGAACAGGGAACTCTGCCCTCACCCTCTGTCCTCCTGTCCTCCAGTAACTGCTGAGCAAATGCAGCGCCCCCAAAGGCCAGGGGAGTGCAGGCCAGGGTCAGCCTTGGGCACAGAGCAAGCCCAAAAAGGACCCGAAAGCACTTGGAGAATGACCACCAGACTCTGTTTGATCCAAAGTGTGTGTAGGCTCCACTGCCTCATTCACACCCATATTTAGTAACAACCTCTGGAGCTTCTCCACTGACCTCAGGACTCTTCTAGGTGATCGGGACACAAGGATGGGAAGAACAGCCTGGTGAGCCGCCTCGTGGACCCCAGCACTTACATTCTAGTGTCCTCCTGGAGGGATTTGAGAGAGGATTTCCTCTGGGGACACTGAGAGTCCTATGCATGAGGACACCGGGGACCCCCTGGCATGGCAGGACAGAGGGGTGAGCATGTTGTTTCCCTGGGCCCCATTCCACACCAGTCGGAGGAGGCCCACAGGGGTGCAGGCGCTAAAACTGGAAACAAGAACCTTGAATGCTGAGTGATCTGGACAAGGAGAACTCAGATCTGGTAGGAAGAGGTTGGAAGGCTGTGTGTAGTTCATGGGGTTTCAAGAGCGTTGAGTTCCAGCTTTCACCCTGAGCTTTCTGGGTCAAGCAGGAAGTGAAACAAGACCAGGAACATAGCATTCTTCCAAGAAGAAGCAGAGGCTGGCTCAGGGCTGGGCTGCCAAAGAGCTTTCCAAGGGCATCCACAGGGAGACCCTGAGCAATGTCATGGGCATGTCTTCCTGTGATTCTCCCTAAAGCCCTGTCTGAAAGACATCTGGGCATCCAGGGGCTCCTGGGGGTAGCCATCCAAGAGGGATTTAGACCTCCATAACCCCCACACTTGGGTCCCACCTACCTTGGCACAGGTCCCCTCTGCCTCACATCCTGGTGTCTTGTGTCTGGCACAGGGCCTGGGTCCCTTGCCCTGTGCAGCCCAACCAGGAACACAAAGCCAGCACACAGTGGGCCCAGGTTAACCTTGCAGGGTGGTATTCAGCTCTCCTGGTGGGGGAGGGATGCTGACAGCCCAGTGCTGCTCCTGCCTCTCTGTCCACCTGGGGGCATGACGGGACAATGGAGAAGCTGCCACATGATGGAGGTCGGATTCTCCCTGGGAGGGTTGATCACCGCCCCTCCAGCTCCTCCTGCTTGGCTGGTTGGAGTCATAAAGCATCTTAATATCAGGCCACATCCATTCTGCAATCACAGGTTTACAGATTGCCTCTGCAGAGCCTCCTGACCTGGATCCTCAGCCTAAACTGCACTTCAGCATGAATCCTGAGCAGTGCCTGTGTGAAGACCACCCCCACCAGTGTACCCCACCCTTCCGCTTGCTGTCCAGTTACTGTCAGCCATATAGGAGACAGGTTAAGGGGATAAGCCCAGGATGAGCTGGCACTGCCCATGGCTGCCCTGGATGCAAGTCTCATGGGGACCCTTTGAGTTTAGGAGATGCATGCCTGTGAGGGAAGAAGTGAGCAAGAGAAAGGTGTAGGTGTGGTCCTAGGAGGGTGAGCTCACCATAGATTCCTTGTCTTGAGGCTTCTTTTTCTTTGGCCCCAGGACAGAATCGTAGGGGAGGGTCTTAACAGGATATTCGGTAGCTATTTATCTATGTCTTTCAATATGTTGACTCATCAAAATGTATGTAGAAAGGGATCAGGGTTACTTTTCTGGTTAGTTTTAGTTTAAAGAATGTTACTGAAGAGGAACCAGGACTGAGGCCGGCCTGTCCAACTGTGTAATGCATTTGCTCCTAAGGGTCCTTGGTCAGGGAATATAAAACCTTATGACTAAGTAGCTGGCTGTCAATTGCTCAAATTGTTTGGCCTTGTTTAGACAGTTTGTCTCAGTTTCCCTTATTCCCCTTGTCAAAGAATTCCCCTAGCTTCTCACGACCGTCACTCAGAACACGGTAAGCTCTCATGAAACGGCATCACTGCTCTTCTTCTTTTTGTTGACTCACGGAGAAGCCAGAGGCCGAGCTCCATTATCAGCACATGATGTTCATTATTTACACGTTCGTATGGAACAAGCAGCCAGGATAAAAGAGGTTAATGGTTGTACACAGACACAGCAGATCACTTGGCACAGGGGCAGTGAAAGGAGCACCAAGACCACCCTGTGGAAGGATCCCCTGCAGACCCCTGGAGCAGCGAAACGGGAGGTGGTTCGCTCCCATGGGGCTGCTGCTTTCATCCAGGACAATGCCCATGGATGTCTTCTTGGCAGCACTTGGGGGATGGCAGTGGTTGCTTTTCCCCCTGGGATCAGAGAACATGACTCTCCATCTCTGTCATTAGAAATGACAAAGGGAGCTTCCAATCTGAGATGGACACCTGGCAAATCTCATGGTCACACACTCACTAACCTCTGAGAACAAGATACAGGGCAGTGCAAATGCCAAAAACAGCAATCTGGTCATGCTGGTCATCGTGTTAGCCAATTACAAGGCAATTCCTGCTGAAAGTGTGATTCTTGTCATTGCTATTCAAACTCGAATCCATTTCATGGAAATTTTTTTTCAAGTACTGTGAGGAATTTCACTTTAACAAATTAGAAAAAATTATACTATGTTGGAGAGGGAGAAATAACACTGCATACTCTCCAGACCATGAAAAGAAAATCATTGTCTGCCTTTTCATTTGTCAATGGTGTTTTGCTTTATTTTATTGTTGCTTGGGGTCCAGGAAACTGCCCACACTTAAAATTTAAGATAACTTCTCTGTGTATTCAGAAATACCAGAATGTATTCAAAACAATTCAACTATAATTTTCTGATGATTTTCTTATGGTCTGTCTGATTCAGCCACCAACAGTCACAGGGCCATGTTGTCCTTGTGTTAAAGTTTAGCTCTGGTTAATATAGTTGCTCAGTCAACATACTGAGTAACTGCACACTGGTTAGAGTTTTCTGTTTTGTTTATTTATAGTGTCATAAATGGTAACTATTGTAAAAGAAAAGATCATTTGAATGATTTTCTACTAATAATATATACAGAGTTCTAATTGAATGAAAACAAAGAAGTTCACTTCAGATGTTGTCATGTGAGGGAAATAAAGGCAATATTAGTTACTATTTAGTGAACACATATGATACTTCTGAATGGTACTATATAGTACTTTTCATTTATTTTTTTGTTTTTAAAAATTTTATTTCTCACAGCAACCCTATCAAATGGGTAGTATGTATAATTGTTAAGAATTTATATATAAGAGAAGTGAAGCCTAAAATGTTTAAGAAACTTTTCGAAAGTCACATGTAAAAAAAATCAAAGTGTATTGAATGCCTATGTAATGTGCTAGTCATTGTGTTAGACATTTAAATTTCTTCCTGCCTCTCTCCATTCATCCCTCCTTCCCTCTCTCCCTTCCTTTTGTTCTTTTCTTCCTTCCCTCCTTTCCTTCTTTTCTTCCTTGAAACAAATATTTATTGAGTGACTGCCATGTGCCAAGCATGTTTTCAGACACTAGATGCCAGAGTAACGAACAAAAGAGAAATGTTCTTGCTCTCATAGTATTTGTTCTTTTACAGAACAACGTTCATTTAATTAAATGAATGTGAACAAAGCAGATAGTAGCAAGTGCTAGGAGTCAAACTATATAATAGGGTCATTGGGTGGATACTACATGCTAACCAGCTAGGCCTTCTAAAACAGCGGCACCTGAATGGCAGAAAGAAACAACTATAGGCTGTGTGGACCCTGAGAAAAAAAGATGCCCACTAAGAAGGGCTCCCGGTGGCTAACTGGCAGCACCATCCTCAATTGTAAGTAATTAATGAGTATTTTTGTTAAAGTCTTACCTCTACCCACCTCCACATCTTGACCCAAGCTCCGTGAGGACTGGGACTGGGTCTTCATTTCACAACCTCCCTCACCTAGCACTGTGCCTGGTACCTTGCAGGTCCTGATGTGCTGAATGGGCCCTGCATGTGGGCTAGAATTGACACCTTTCGCCAGCCTCCTTTGCCAGGTGTGTGGGCTCCAGGGCAGCAGTGAATTCAAAGGATCAGGGTCCCACTGGGTGGGCATAAAGAGCATGTCTTGGGGATGACAGCATGCTGGGGAGAAGAGGTAGTGAGATCCCAGACACCCTACCCATTGGGAACTCTTTGGGTAACCAGATTTATTTAGACCAGCTGCAGGTGACAGCCAGGACAGGAGATGACAGGGAATAGGAGAGTGTGGAGTTCAAAAAGGGTATGGTTTCTCCAGCTAGCTATCAAGATGTCCATACCAATGTAATATGTTATGTGTATATAGTATGTAATGTATTAATCATGTAATATGGGGTGTATTATTAATAAGTAATATGTGCTAATGTGATAGGCGCTATATTATAAAGGTAATGTGTGATGTAACTAGGTAATGTATAATGTGTATAAATGCAATGTAATTTATTAATCTGTAATCTGGAGGATCTTTATTGTGTAATATGCAAAGTGCATCACTGAGACATGTAATGTGTGTTGGAATAATGTGTGATGTGCTATTTATGCAATATGAAACACATGTTAACATCATGTGTAAAGTGTTAATAATGAGACCTGTAACATGTATTAATGCACTATTTAAATTGTAAGAATATAATGCATGATTTGCATTGTTGTGATATGGAATGTATTATTAATGAGATATGTCATGGAAGCTGGATGTAGTTAGAACGAGAATTACAATGACTGTGAGGACATGCCTAGATGACCTGATCTGACCCAGGTCTTTTCTCAGAGGCCAAGTGAGGACAGTCACAGTTACAAGGTCTCAGGGAAAGACTGGACTTTCTATAGGCAAAGGGGAAGTCCACAGGAATTAAAAAGGGAGGCAACTACACATGGTGCACACAAGCACACAGCACTGTGTTTTCAAGGAACAGTAACCTATACCTCACTCTTTAGTATAAACTAGTTGTAAAAGCTTTCAAAATAATGACTATATTATAGGACCATTCAAAGACTAGACCTCCAGCTGTCTTCTAAGAACAGAGGGAGTTCATGTAGATCGGGGTCCCCAGGGCTGTGGACAAGTACTGGTCCATGGCCTGTTAGGAACCGGGTCACACAGCAGAAGGTGAGCAGTGGGAGAGCGAGCAAAACTTCATCTTTACAGCCACTCCCTGTCACTTGCATTACTGCCTGAGCTATGCCTGCCAGCAGATCAGCAGTGTTAGATTCTCACAGGAGAGTGAACCCTACTGTGAACTGCATATGTGAGGGATGTAGGCTGTGTGCTCCTCATGAGAATGTACTGCCTGGTGATCTGAGGTAGAGCTGAGGTGGTGATGCTAGCAGTAGGGAGCAGCTGCAAATACAGATCATCGTTAGCAGAGAGGTTGGACTGCACAGAGACCCTAATAAATCATTGCTTGTAGACTGATATCAAAACCCTATCAGTGAGTGGCAAGTGACAATTAAGCTGCATCTGGTGGCAGGCTTTAAGTCAGAATCTGACACTTATTTTAGTCTGTGTGTGGCCCTTCTATCATTTTATTTACCACTTCAGTCCATGCCTCTTTCCCGCACTGTGCATTTGTCTCAGTCACAGTTTTGCTAAGCCAAAAAGCTAACCATAGCCAAAATGAGTAAAAAACAAACGTTGCTGGAGAGCTTCTTTGAAAAGGGGGGAAAGACCCAATGATGAGGCAGCAGAAGATTCTAAGACTGCCAATAAAAAGAAAGCTGCATTTAAAAGAAAATACTGAGTCCTTCTTAAATTATGGGTTCATTGCAACAGGTGATTGGAGAATGGTGATTCACATTCTCCAAGCCTGCTTTGTACAATATGTGGCAGCCGGCCATCCAATGAAGCTATGAAACCTTCAAAACTGCTTTGCCACATGGAGATCAAGTACCCTGCATTAAAAGATAAGCCTTCAGACTTTTCCAAAAGAAAAAAAAGTGAACACAAAGAACAGAAGCAATTCTTGAAGGCCAACACTTCCTCAAATGTGTCTGCACTGAGAGCATCATTCTTAGCCTAACCGCATTGCTGAAGCTAAGAAGCCCTTTACTATTGGTGAAGAGTTGATCCTGCCTTCTGCTAAGGACATTTGTTATGAACTTTTAAGAAGAGGCTACAGTTCAAAAGGTGGCATGTGTTTCTCTTTCAGCTACCACCATAACTAAACAGATTGATGAAATAGCAGAGGATAACAAGGCACAATTGTTAGAGAGGGTTAATGAGTCACCATGGTACCCAATCCAGGTTGATGGATCCAGTAAGTCTTTCGATGTTGGTGACAAGGAAATGATGCTTGTTTTTGTGTGATGGATTTTTCAGGAGGATGTGCGTGAAGATATGTGATGTGCATTTTTCTTGCCAACCAACACCACATCTGCAACACTATTCAAGCCTTTGAGTGATTACATATCTGGAAAACTGAACTGGTCATTTTGCATCAGTATATGTACTGGACGGCTTTCTGAGTCACTGCTTGGGTCAAAGAGGTTGCTTCTGGGGGCGACGAGTGAGTCTACACACTGCTATCCATAGAAAAATGCTGGCTAGCCAAAAAATGTCACCTGAACTTAACAATGTTTTGCAGGATGTGATTAAAATTATCAACCACTTTAAATTACATACCTCAACTCACATCTGTTTGTGCAGCTCTGTGAGGAGATGGATACAAAGCACACATGTCTTCTCTTATACGTAGAAGTGAGATGGCTTTCTAAAGGGAGATCACTGGTCAGGGTGTTTGAGTTACAAGAGCTGCCCCAGAGATTTCTTTTAGAAAAACAGTCACCCCTGGCAGCACATTTCAGTGACACAGAATGGGTCTCAAAATTAGCTTACTTGTGTGACATATTCAACCTGCTCAATGAACTCAATCTGTCACTTCAAGGGAGAATGACAACTATGCTCAAGTCAGCAGATAAAGTGGTTACATTCAAAGCCAAACTAGAATTATGAGGGTGACAGGTGAACATTGGGATTTTTGACATGTTTCGAACATTAGAAAAAATTTTGAAAGAGACTGAATCAGGGCCTTCTTTTTCCCAGATGGTACATGATCACCAACCTCAGCTTTCAAAAGGGTTTGAGCACTTCCCAACCACAAAAAATACCCTAACTGGGAAGGAATGGATCCACGACCTATTTGTGAATAAGCCAGGTGAATCGACTTTGTGCTAGAAGAGAATCAATTGCTTGAGAGCAAATGATAGTGGCCTAAATAGCATGTTTGAGATAACTTCAAATATCCATACATTCTGGATTAAAGTCAAGGTGGAATGTCCTGAGATTGCCACAAAAGCACTGAAAAGCCTGCTTCCATTTCCAACATCTTATCTTTGTGAAGAAGAGTTTTCAGCAGTCACAACCAAAACAAGATTACGGAGTAGATTGGACATAAGCAACACACTTGGGAGTCACTGTCTCCCATCACCCCCAGATGGGATTGTCTAGTTGCGGGAAAACAAGTTCAAGCATCCCACTGATTCTGCATTATGGTGAGTTACATAATTATTTCATTATATATTACAGTGTAATAATAATAGAAATACGCAATAAATGTAATGTGCTGAATCATCCCCAAACCATTCTCCTCCCCACTCCTGTGTCTGTGGAAAAATTGTCTTTCACAAAACTGGTCCCTGGTGCCAAAAAATTTGGAAACTGGTTATCTACAGTATGTCATTTTGTTACTGAGCAAAAGCCCACTGCCTGATCTACATGAGTCCAAACTATGACACAGGCCTTTGATGAAAGAAAGCTATTTACTCACTGCTGAGTTGACTGGCAGGAGATAGGAGGCACTGCTCAAATCTGTCTCCCATATCTGAGGTCTCAACAAGTTTTAAGGGTGAGGGAGAAGAGGGTGGTATGAGGTAATATGGCAGGGCAAGGTTTGATTGGAGGGTTTTGGAAATTGGCCACTTATGGCATAGGGTCGTGGGACCAAAGAAAGCACAGAAGAATTCCAGTCTGGAGGAGTTTGATTGGCAGTTCTATATTCATCCATATTTGACCAAGGCACCACATATTCCTTATTGAAGGACCTCGCAATTTGTACAGGGCTCTGGTGGCCACACTACTGTTCTGTAGGCTAAAGATTCTTGGTTCCAGGGTCATCTTAAGGACAGGGCAGTACTGTCTCTGTAAAATAACTCAAGGATTGTATTAAGCACCAATTTGCTGTAATGGAGCAAAACCAGGGTGCTGTTTCTATTGAATTATTCAATGAACCAGAAGAAATGAGAGGGAAAAAGGAAGGTTCCTCATTCCCGACAACTTTCTTTCAAGTAGGAGTTTTATCTTACCTTGGGAGTGGTCCTGGAGAGGGTTGGGCTTGGCACTGGGTGGCAAGTTCTTTCACAAATTTTCCCCAGTGGCAGCCCTGCTTCCAGTCCATCTCTTCCCAGAGGCACTGAGTGAGCATATTCCTAGTGTGACCTCACAGTAAGTCCATTCCTTTAACATGACTCTTTCTCCTTTCTGTTTGCTCACTCCCTTCTTTAATAATTAAGCCCTCAGGACATCACTAAAAGTGAACGGGAGGAGTTGCTTGTGAATGGTGCTTATTGATGAAGAGTTGTATTGGAAAGTGATTCAGACAGGTATTGAGAAGTTTCTTCTGGGGATCCCTAGGTATTCAGGAACTGAGGAGCTTTTCTCTGGGTCCATCCATCTTCCCAGAGAAGACGACTCAGTGTTCTGTGAGAGAGTGGAAGGAGGGCCTGGAGTCTCATGGCAGCTGGTGGACGTTCGCTTGATCTCCCCAGAGAGCCCTTCGTGCCTCCCCCACAAATCATGAGCACCTCTGAGGGGGAAGAGAATTTTACCCAATGGAGCACACCAGGACCAGGAATATGGGGGTCAAATAACTGCTTCTTAGCCAGAATTTGGATCCATTTCCCTGTTTTCAATCTCTTACCTCACTCCTCTGATTCCTAAAACATCTAGCCCTCAATTTTCCATCGGCTTGTGGGCAGACTGGCTTTCTTCTTGCTGCTGTCACTCTGCAGGCACTTAGGGTTCAGCCTTCTCCGTGTTTTTCTCCTCCACTGACTTTCCAGACCACAGACTTTATCATTTGTCACTTAATGTGGCCTCTTCGGCATTTTCTTTGTGTGGAGTTTTAACCCTTCACTCTCCTTTTAGTAAAGTTTTGCAAGGGAGCAGTGCTATAAACATGCATTACCCCCATCATGTTTTATCATCAGATCTTTTATGATTTTGAGTCTTTCCTGCTCCATATACTTTGTTCTTCTTTGGGAACACCAGTGTGAGCGTGTTAGGTTTTCTTCCAGGTCCACTCATATCACGATAATCTTGATAACTGCCTTCTCATGCTCTCGGCCCTGTGTATCTTGTCTCCGACTGTTTTAAACCAGGCTATTGTTTGTATGTTTCTTACTTCCATTGCCATTTTCATCTTTTAAAAAATTACTTTTGTCTTCTATTTATTCCCTGAGAAGACTGCTTTGGACCCTCATATCTTTTTATTTCCATGTCATAATGTTACAGAGCAGGGTGGGATTCAGACTCCTGCTGCTGAACACGAGCATAAAACAAAAGTTGATAAGGAAAGAAAAAGGTCTTTATTAAAATGTTGCCCAATTTGGGAGAGTGGGGAACTCTCCTACTCCAGGCCAATCTCTTCCCCAAAACCCAGAAAGAACTCAGCCTCCTCCAGAACCAGAGGCAGTGTCCAGAAACCCCACTCCATCCTTAGCTCTCCTTCTGGAGCCCAAGGCTGCTATGTAAATGGCTCTAGAACCTAAGGCTTCTTTCCTGGAATGTGCATGTGCGGGGCCAGTGCTGCCCCCGCTTTGCTGCAGCTACTTCTTTCTTTGCTGGGGCCCCTGTCCAAGCACTGCAGCTAGATGTGCAGGAGGAGCTTTGTTCACAAGGGCCCCTGGCACCTAAGGCTGCTCATGCCCCCAGGTCCATCGAGTGTTCTGAACAGTGCATTCGTATCCTGATCTCAGAGAGAGCAAAGGGGCACAGTCCAGAACTGTTTGTGCATGTGAAGCCACAGAACCCTGTGGGCTGTCCCCAGGGCAAGCATTCCTGGGGCACAACCCAGCACAGGAGAGTCAGCCTGCAACACTCCCACCCTTGACATGGTGAGTGAGGGAATCCAGAAGGGCTGAGTCTTTGCCAGCCTTCTATTTAAATATGTAGGCCCCATATCTCATGCGCTCTAGAAGTGTCCAACTTTCTAGCCTGTGGGTTAGACTGGCAGGTCTGCACCTTCTCCTGACCTCTGAGGAGGGATTTTCCCATAGTCCATCACACTGGTCAGCCTGCATAGCATCTCTGCCCTGGGTGGTGCCTCACTCTGCTAGCTTGGTTGCTGGGGCAACGTGACACTGGTGTGCTAGTTTTGTTTACCCTTTACCCAGGGGTATGGAAATCTAGCATGTGCTGTCCTGTGGCATTGTTTCCTGTGACCCCTCCCTCACTCTGGGGTCTGAGCTCACACGTGCTTCCTTGGGGGTCCCGCCCCCATCCCCAGCCGTCCTGCCAGATCCCACTGTATCAATAGCATGTGTGCGTGTATAATCTCTTTCAGACTAGGGAGCACTATTTGTCTAAATTCTGCCTTTTTCCTATTCAGTATCTCTTATGATACATATTTGACCCCTGACTTTCATTTAATGTTAATTTCCTCTGGAAAAATAAGTACGTACAAGTGATTCTTTCTGATTATTACTCATTTTTAAGTATTACTCAAGACTCATGTGGGGAGGGCAGTGTCACCTTTCAGGACCCGTTTGCCCCTGAACACAGCTTCTGTGTGTGCAGCAGGGAGGCTGGTACTTCCTACACGCACTGAGGCACAAAACCTAACTTCTGCTGAGTTGCACTGCCAGCTGTGTCCTTGAACCCTACGGGCGTTTCATTCCATTGTCTCGATAGTACTTGGCTGTCAGTATTTCCAGAGTTGTCTCAGAGATTTGACTCGTTGTCCTTGAACTCTGGTGAGAAAATCCTACAAAGTACCATATATTCAAATGTCAGTAAGAGTGAGCAGTGTAATTAAAATGGATCAGCTGACCTGGTGGCAGCCCCGAACCTGGGGTCCACCCTCTCCTTGTTTAGCTGGGCCCTAGCCAAAGGAAGGGACCCCAGAGAGAGGCCTACAGGACAGAATGAATGTGTGAACTCTGCAGAAGGCTGCTTCAGTCACCCTAGATGCTCCTGGAGGAATTTGCTGTTGTTCTGGTTCAGTGTCTGCTGGGGGCTCCTGCCCGCAGGGTATTGCAAAGCTAACAGAGCAAAACTTTCTGGACTAGAATTGAAGTAAAAGTAAGACTGTCCCACCTGTAGGTGGACAGAAGGGGGTATTTTGGCAGGGAGTGCTCCTCTGAATATGCTTCTTCTGAACCAGCCAGCCTCAGTGAGACCACAGAGCTGGGGGTGAATGTATGTTTTCATTATCTGTTGCTGCATAACAATGCACCACAAAACTTAGAGGCTTACCCCAGAGCCCTGCTGCTCTCTCTGCTGGTTCTCTGCACTGACTGGATTCAACAAGGAGATCTGAGGTTCTCTGGGGTTGCAGCTAGAAGGTGGCTGAGGTGGGAGTCAGATAAAGGATTAATTGGCTGAATATTGAAAAAAAATATGCCCTCTTTCCCTGGCAGGTGATTGTCATATTGGCTAGGGGCTCAGCTGCTGTTATCACCTGGAGCACCTACACAGGCTTCCCCACATGGCCTGGCTTTCTACATCACAGCAGCTGTGTTCCAAGAGGAAGTGTCCCAAGAAAAGCCATTCCAGAGGACTCAGGTGGGAGCTGTAAAGTTTGTTAACTTAAGCTCAAAAGTTCCACATGTCATTTCTTTCTCATACTATTGGTCAAGCAAATTACTAAGTCCGGCCCAGACAGAAGGGTGAGAGGAATGGTAGATTTCACGTTTAGATGGGAAAATGCAAGGTCAGCTTATAGGAGAGTGTGGCTGCTACAGGGTGAGGTGGGGTGGCAGCAAGAAAAGCTGAGGTTGAGACCTCCTCCTACCTTACCCTCTCATTTGAGCTGGACATCCAGACCACTCCTTATAGTTTTCCTCCTTGCAACCACACCACAGAAATAAACTGGAGCTAGAAATGAATGAGAAGAATAGCCTGTAGAAGGATCATTACTTCTTTAGCCCTCCAAGATTAGTGTATGTTTCCTTGACTGTCCCACCCTGTAAATACTGAGAAAAACCCTGCTTGTGTGACTCCTCCAGGAGCCAGTCAGGGGCATGGGCTCTCTCTGCCCTAGCTCTAGGTGCGCTATTTGGGTTCTGCATTGTATCCCTGGGCTCCAAAGGAGAAAATCCATTTATGTTTGGAGTCCACATAGGAATATATGGATTTTTTTTCATGGACCTCTTCACATGCTCCCTGCCCAGTTCTGCTGTTTCTCTAGTTTCATTGCTCATTGGTAGGACCCAACCAGGGGAACTGATGGAAATGAGGAAGAGAGGTCTTTTCTCAAGGGAATCGGACAGGATGAGAAAGCAGAAACAAGTACATCACTAGCGGTGCATAGAGAAAACACCTCTGAGTTATTTTGGAGGCTTGGCCAGAGACCACTCCATACAGAAATTTTATACTAGCTCTGTCTTTCAACCTGAAGATGAATTATTTCTTTTTTCTTTAAGGGCAGGCAGAGCATGGTACCACATTCATAACCTAAGACCTGCTGCCATCCATGGAAGAGTCCTGCCTGGGTATAGGATGTCCCCATGGATAGGGACTGGCAAGCACATAGTTGCCCAGGCTGGACTAGGGTGAAAATAGAGCTAAGCCTCTTCCTGGGATAGGATCATAGATTAGGGGCATGGTGAATCCATGCATTGGGACGCAGAGCACACTCAGAGCTTAGGGGCTGCAACACAGGAACCCCATAGATAGGAAGGGGCAGGGAGATGGGAGTGTAGTCAGCAGGCATACATGGCCTGGCAGGGCAGCATTTCCAGGGATGCCAGGGTGCCATGCAGGAGCTCAGCTACTGGTTCTGAGGCCTTGACTCCTGGGTCAGCCAATGAGAGAGGAAAAGTTCTGATGAACATCTAATGGTTGCAGGCACATCCTCTGTGTTCTCATCAACTACTTTTCAGGGTACTGTTCAGTCTCTTTTTACTCCAGAAAGATGCAAGGGGGAGGGAGAGGAAAAGGAAAAGGGATCCTCACTTAAAAACTTTGTCTTGTTTAACATAATTTTCAAAATAATAAGTATTATTTCTATTTTAATCAATGTGGAAATTGAGACTAAGCAATGCTCATGACTACTCAGCTGTGAAGTACCAGTGTCCTGCTAAGGAGGCGGGAAACTTCTCTTTCTTGCCACACAGGGTCTTAATACAAGACCTGGCCTGATGGTAGGACAGTGGGGCAAGTTCTTTCAGTTTCATTTCAGGATTGGTTTGTAGTCCCTGGGGCAAAGGAGGTCAACAAGCCTGGCTGTGGCCTTGGGAGGGGTGTGCAGGTGTAGAGAGAGTACAGCTGGGGTAGGCATGGCTGACACTGGCAGGTGGCAGGCAGTTCTGCTGGCCCTAGCACCACAGATTGCTCTGTGTGGCCCACCATGTCCAGGGCTTCAGTTTCATGCTGAATCTCCTCACGAGGGAAGCAAATGATGAAACAATACTCTGACTGGGAGGTGCCCTGTCAGCCATGTCATCAGCTATGCAAAACACTGAAAACTATGTAGTTGACTCTTGATAAATGCTGGATTTCGGTAACTTCTTTCTCATCTCTGGCCATCACTTCGGAACTTAACTGAACATCTCAGAAAATGACCCCATGACTGACATGTAAACTTCCCTATCACTTCACAACAGAGAATTTGGTTAATTTTTGAAAATAGAAAATTATTTTTTTCAGACTCAAGGCAAAATAACTTGGGTTTTGTTATGCAGAAAATGCAGTTTGGACTAATACCAAAGCAAGTTAATGAATTTTTCTTTCATGCCTAAAAAATATTTTGATAGTAAATTCTCAGTTTGGCTTGAAAACATGATTAACAGCTAGAAGAGGGTTGTGGATTATGTGTAGACCCAGAGACTCACATATGGGAGAGACATATGAAGGTGACAAAGAGAGTATAAGGCCTTTAACAAATTGCAAATTACTCTTCTGAGCTTCTATCTCCCCGGTGGGGATAAAACTGACTGCAGGACAGGTGTTGCGGCTGCATGGTGGAGTCGCAACCGAAATCCAGGACTAGATAGCAAGTTAGAGGCCTGAAACTATCAAAATCAACTGAGATTTCTGTTTTTCTCTTTTCCTTGCCTCCCTTCTGTCTTCTTTCTATGCTTCTTTTCTTTCCTTCCTTTCTCTCCCCTTCCCTTCTTTCTCTCCTTTCCCATCCCCCTTTTCTCTTTCTTTCCTACCTTGTTTTCTTTCTTGAGTTCCTTTTCTTTCTCTCCATCCTTCCCCCTCTTCTTACTTCTGCCCTCTTTGTCTTGGCAACCAATATTCTGGTTCGTGGGAGGAGAGCTGTCAAACTAACACAAACAACTAAACCTACTGAGGCAGAGATACATATATCTGTATAGCCTCAAACCAAAGAGCAAAGCATTAATTACATTAGTATTTTGTCAGAGAGGGGCATGCGGTCCCAAAATGCTGGGAATACACCTGTATCCTCTAGAATAAAGAAAAGGAATACTTGCCCTGGCCAGGTAGCTAAGTGGGTTAGAGCATCATCCCAATATGCCGAGATTGCAGGTTCCACCCCTGACCAGGGCACAAACAAGAATCAACCAATGAATGTATAAATAGGTGGTACAACAAAGATTAATGTTTCTCTCTCTCCCTCTCTCTCTCAACAATCAATAGATAAAGAAAATAAGTGGAAAAAATACTCTTAAAATGTTTAATAACTTTAAGCCAACATGCCAGCCCATTTTTATTGCTTGAGGAAGTGAAGAGATAGTCAGGTGCCTGGACTGACAGCCAAGAGGCTGCGGACAAAAGTGCTCATTGGCTCAATTCCTTGGAATGAGGGTAAGCAAGGCCCTGAGGAAACGCAGAAGTGTGGGATCTTTGTAGGTCTGCTGAAGAGAGCGTGTGGAGTAGTGGACTGAGGTTTGACCACCATTTTCTCCCTTCCCTTCATGCAATTTGCAACCTCATTGCCATCATAACCTACAAAGTTACGAGCACAACCTAAAGAATTGTCATCACAGCTTACAGAGTTACCAGCAGAATCTACACAGTTAGATGCACTGTAAAGAGGTATAAAAACAGAGTTAAAGGGAGAGAGTTTAATTCAATTCATCCGGACAGCCTTATTTTTATTTTGAAGCTTGCACTAACTTGAGATCTAGTAGGTTTTCATTTACCTGTCCCTTATCTATCTTATATATATATTTTAAGCATAATCAGCTTAGAATTCAAAAGAAAATAAAACAGCATGATGCAAGAAGACCTCATACCTTAAAAATTTGGACTAAACTTCAATAATTAACAGGATGTGAACAGAAAAGTCTTTGGGGGAATAATGCAGCAGAAAGAGGGGGTGAGGTTAGTGGAAAGGATTTGAGCTGCTGAACTGCTCTGTCCTTCCTAATAAGCTAACTGTCCATATTTCTAACACCCACAGACCACTACAACTTGTATTTATTTGTCTGCTACCCTCCCACCAGTTTTGCTAAGCTTTATTTTTCAAGGAATTTGCCCATTTTATTTAAGTTGTCAATGTCTTTCCATATTCATTTTCTCTCTTCTGCAGATTGGATAATTTTTACAAATAATTCTTCAAGTTCACTAACTGTTTTCTCTGTCATTTCCATTACGCTGATAAATATTTCCATTTTTTACTTTAGGTATAATATTTTTGAGTTTCAGAATTACCACTTAGATTTTTAAACATTTACTATTCCTCTGGTGAGAATTCCTATCTTTTTATTTGCTAGGAGCTTGTTAGTTATTGTTCATAGTTATAATAGCTATTTTTAAGTTCTCATCTGCTAATTTTAACATCTGGGTCATATCAGGGTAGTCTTCATTGTCTGTTTTTTCTCTTAAGACCGTCATACTTTCTAGTTTCTTTATGTCACATGTTAGTTTGTGTTCTGATCAGTGTGAATGTTCTGCTGTGGAGACTTTAAATTCTGACATATTTCTCCAATGAGTGTGATGTTTTATCAAAATTAATTTGGTTGGTGTCAGACTTCAAACTCTGTCTCTGGGACAGCAGCTCCAATCTCAGTTTAGTTCTTTCCCCTTTAACTGGGCTGCTTGTACCCTCTTCCCTTGCTTAGTTTGGAGTGACCGGATGATTTCATATGCACCTCTTTGGTTCTCTCTTTTTCAGGATCCCCTTACTCACTGTCCTCACTAGTAACCCTGAACCTTGTCCTCTATTTCTTAGGGTCAGAAAGACAAAGATTTGTTTTGTGCTCTGACCTCAGGCTAAAAGTCATTAAAACTGGAGCTTACACTTTGTCTTTCCATTCTTCACGTGCCAGCCCATTTTGTTCCCTTAACAGACTTCTACTTCTTTTCCTGAGACACGGTGCCCCGGACTGGGCAGCGGGAGAAGGAAGGACTGTGCGTCTGTGGGTGTTCTAAAGGACTTTAGTATTTTAATGAAGACATTAAGTCATTGCTCTAAGTCTGTATAACTCTTTAGATACATAATCCCTTTCCTTTTCACCAATCTCTGGCATTGAAGAGATGACTTTCCCCTGTCAGTGGGCTAGAGGAACCTAGTACACGGTGGGGGGGTGGGGTGCTGGAGCAAAAGGGGGGGCCCTTTTGATAATAGTATATTGTTCACCCCACCCTCCGCCCCGCCGCTGGTCTGTTCTGTAACACTTCCACCCCTTTCCTTCCCTGCTAGGTCTCTCCTGCCTTCTTCCTGCTAAGAGAGAGCTCTGTATCGCTGCTACATCTTGCTTTCCAGCTTCCTAAGCTGCGTGGCAAAGGGAGACCCAAAGCCGTGAGGTTCTTCTCATCATGGCTGCTGTTCCTGGGTTTAAATCCCAGGACCAATCTTCCTCTGCATCCCCATTTCTGACTCTTCCCACAATCGGCCACACCCGCCAGCATTCCCAGATTTCTCCAGCTTTTCCAGACTGCCATAGTAAGCCCGGCAAGCGTGGCCCTGTGGCCTGGAGCCAGTTGTCTCCAAGCTCTCACGCAGTCCCTGTAACCAGGGTGAGTTGCCTCTCAGTTACATCCTGGGTGGAAGTCACTCCCATCCCCCTGGCTCAAAGCACAGCCACAGCTATTTAACATATCAACAAAACCAGTTAAAAGTTCTAGATATGTTAAATGACCGTTCTAGAGGTTATTTGCAAAACTGTTGATATGCAAAATAATGCAATGGCCCTGCTCCTTGTGTCCCATCCTTCAGTTCAGAGTATATTTTTAATATTTCCTGGACACCCTGAGTTCTGGGCCCCATTACAAATCCCTCTTTGGGGGGGCCCTGGCTGCACCCTGTTATGGCAACAGTGAACAGCTAATACAGCTCATGACACTGCTTGCACAGAGTCTGCAAAGGCTGTGGGGGTTGAAAAGGTCACAACACATGTAAAACCCTTCTACCCCCTTCTGGATGATGGTGGCCAGAGGAGGGGCAAAGACACTGTGCAGGCTGATGGACAAGATAGATGTTGGCCTGGAATTAACTGGGCATTTGGACATTCTCAAACACAGAGGATTTGGGGGGAAGGATTTAAAATGGTGGGAGCACAGAAACTCACTCTCTCTTCCTCTCTCTTGGCCTAGATGGGGCATAGAGTGTTTGCAGAACCCAGCAGACTCTGGGCCCTGCTTAGATGCTCTTTTTGCATTTCCCTTGCTTGCATGGGTGGTAGATATCCAGCCTGTGGAGGCAGAGTACCATGCACAGGACATGTACCCTGCTGGTGGCAGGCCCACAGGATTCTGGGCCTCACGTACAGCTCTTGCCTTGTCCTGCTCCCATGGTCTGGAGCAAGCTCTTGTGGGATGCACACCTCACCAGTGATGGGCACAGGTGGGGTGTTATGGCTCTGTGCCACATAGCATGGGTCCTGGACTTCTCCCATCCTCTCACCCTGAGAGTGATGCACAGACATATGAGCCAGGAAAGTTTACCAGCACTGAGGGTGCAAGCAGCCCTGGACCCTGGGGACCCAGTGATCTGACCCCATTGTACAACTATCTGTAGCAGTCTGGCAGTGCACCCGGGCCCCAGGATAGGGAGGAAGCTGTGGCAAGGCAATAGAGACACTGGCCTTACAAGTGGGTTCTCCAGAGAGGGAGGCAGAGAGCCCGGAGCTGGAGCGATGGAGACCTCCCCTTGTAGCGGCCTTGGACTCCAAAAGGGCAGATAAGAATGGAGGGGCATCTCTGGGCACAGATTTGGATTTCATTTTTGGGGGGGAATAAGGGGATGTCTGTGTTTTGCACAAAAGAATGGCTTGGAGCAGGGGAGACCCCAGCACCCACTGAAATGAGTACCCTGTTAATAAAACCCTTTTTCCTTCCCTACCAATCTCTGTTTTATGGTTGTGTATGGTAGCTGGTGGCCAAATCCTATTCTGCCATGTAACAGTGAGGCAATTGGGATATTTCTCTTTTTCTGAGTTTAGCTGGTACTGTCTCAGCGAATTAGTGTTTGTCTTTAGAAATGTGTGTTTGTGTTTAATTTTTTTCAAGAGTGGGTAGAAGTACAAATTGTGGTATTTGAAGAAAAAGGTACTATTGAAGAGAAGGCAAAATCCCAGGGACAAGAGAGAAAGGTAAGTTCCTCTTGAACTATGTAAACAGGATTCACAATTCTCCTTTCACAGCTGGACTTTCCCCATTGTTCAGTAAAGACTTCTATGCATGGTACAAGGAGAGAATGAGGAAGTACTGGTGTGTCAGGCAGGGTTCAAGTGGAGTAGCAGAACTACAGGACTTTTCATTACAAGATGAAAAGGAATTGGAGTCCACCACTGTGGAGCTGGCTAGGCAAGTGTGGCCTCCTTTGAGCAGCTGTCAGGAAGGGCAGCTGAAGTCTGGGCCTTGTGGATGTCCACAGATGGAGTTTTGTTGTCTTCTTGTCTCTTTGCTTGGCTTTTCTCTTAAGGTCTTTCAGCTGACTATATCAGGCCAGTCCAGATGATTATCTTCACTTGAAGTCCATTTATTATGGACTTGAGTCACATGTACAAAATACCTCCACAGCAACATCTCAGATGAATGTTTGAATAAGTAGCTTACAGGCTAGTCAAGTGGATATATCCAAGGGCCATTGCAGGAGGTGGGTTCCATGTTTAAGGCTTGCCCCATGCTGCTTCCATCCCCAATTCCCCACTGCAGAAGCTACTGCAGAGAGAACCATGAGGGGTTGCTGTTTCTGTGGTGCAGCCCCAGCCAGGACTGGTGTTGGTGATACAACACAGCCTGGGGAGGGACTCATGGCCTGGAGAAGCAGTGGGCAATTGGGGAAATATTTCCCCATAAACCAGGCTGTGTGACCCATCATGGGGGCTGGGGTAGATGGGAAGAACTGACACTGACTACCCTGCAAAGACTAAAGAATCCTGGAGAGATGCATCTACTTTATCAACAGAAACTTGACCACTGAGAAACGCAAGATTGACTTTACACTTGGAGGGGAGTCCCTAGAACCAGTTGCAAGTGTGGGAGCTGCAGAAATCCTCATTAAGTCACCTTGACCTTTCCTCAGTTCTTCCCCAGGCCTACTGATCCCCATGAGAGTGTCTGGCCACAAAATGTTCCATTATCTCATGGACCATACACCTTTCAAATTGTGCGGAAAGAGCATTTTTCAGAAACGAAGGAGATTCAACTTCATACACAATGTGTTCTTTACAAATGTCAAATTCACATTTGTCAACAAAGTTACAATAAATCTCTCACACACCTGTGATGGCTTCAGGGCAATAAAATTTCTAATAGCATTTCATTTTGGAAGTTATGCTCTCTGGACTTACCACCATGGAAATAATGGAAAGGAAATCCTTTCCCTCTGGTCTCTGACTGCCTGGCTTGTGCATCCCTCATTAGTTATTTTTTTCTCCTTCCTCTGGAAGAGGGAAAGTTCCAGTGGTTATTTCTTTTGCCCCTATTGGGCTCTCATCCCTACCCACACATTGGGTGTTTTACAGGGTCTCCCCTTGAGTAGCACTTCACCCCTGCAACTGGATGTGGACCAGTGACCACCAATTCATCAGTAATAATCCTCCATAGCAGCAGAAACAGCCAGGTTGACTTACTAGGAGCCTAGATCTATGTAAGTAGCCGAGGCACGCAAGTCACTACAAAAACCAAAACAAAGCAAAAAACTTG
This sequence comes from Macrotus californicus, assembly GCA_007922815.1. Taxonomy (NCBI): domain Eukaryota; kingdom Metazoa; phylum Chordata; class Mammalia; order Chiroptera; family Phyllostomidae; genus Macrotus; species Macrotus californicus. The sequence goes on along the minus strand of VMDR010015991.1, from coordinate 309 downwards.
CCATCAGCTTTCCTAGACACTGGAAACTGGCTTCAGTCAGGTTTTTATCTTTCCTAGAGAAAAGCCTGCAAAATTCGGGAAGAACCTATACCTCTTCCATAAGCCTCTCACACATCTGCTGAGGGCAGGTACATATCAATCATGTTCACTTCTAGCATCTCTGCCCTTTGTCCCAGTGTTCTAGAAGTTCTTCATGGCCTCAGTCAGTATGTGTCCAGCACTGCGGCCTTGTGGAGCCCAAAGATGATACTAACCCTCGTCTTCTAGAACAGGGTCCACAAACCCATGGGCCAAACCTGGTATACCACA
>VMDR010015990.1:0-21659 GCA_007922815.1 Macrotus californicus | reverse complement strand
TGACTGCAGGCATTTTTTCCTTTCCCTTTTTATACTTTTCTTGATTTTTCAAGAGAACACCAAGTTATTAGCAGTAGAGAACCAAAGATTACAAAAATAAAATCGAACTATACAAATTTAATAGCTTCTTTTTGGCTTTTGCTGTATGATTCAGCAGATGTTATATTGAAATTTTAGTAATGGACGTGATATAGTCTCCTGAGATTTTTACTAACAAAATGAATTTAGATCTAGTAAGATCAGGCAAACTTCACTAGGTGAAAAACAGGGCTAAAAGTCTGTAAACAAAAGTAAATCATGACATGATCAAGGGAAGATGCCAGAGAAAGAGCTGTAGCATCAATCGACAATAAGCCTTAGAGAATAAAGGCGCAGCCTAGGTACCACACGGGATGTTTAAGACAGGAAAAGGCACCGGTGGGAAACAAAAATGGGGAAAATGGTGGGGGGCAGGGGAAAAGCTGATAATTAATTTTTGCAAAGTATTGTGCTGGGCTCTTTCATGTGTTGTTTACTATGCACACAAAATCATACAACACAGTAATTATTTCCAAGTAACAGATCAGTAAATTAAAAGTAACAAAAGACATTAAATAGGAATGTTGACAAATACATCAACTCATTTATTTGGTTTAATAGAATCTGAAAAATGAAACCTGTTGATGATTGATATGTAATAAACAGGAAAAAAAACATAGATATTATCGTGCTAAACATTGACAGAAGTTTTCTGTATAATGTGAAAGGAAAACTTAAGGTTTTTGTGGGTTGGGTTTTGCTTTTTGTTTGTTTGTTTATTGTTGTTTTTTTAGTGTAGGCTCCACATATGACACTTAATAACAAAGACATAAGGTCTGTTAGCCCCTTTCTTTACAAGTATGGTAATATTATTATGCCTGGAGCACTGTATCTCATTACAAGAGATTTATCCTACAAAAGAGAACAAGGTCCATAAAAATACTAAAACGTGCACGTGGAAAGCCTGACTAAATGATAATTTGGATGAGTCATAACACATATGAAAAGCATAAGCACTTGGGGGAAATGATGTGACCTGATCTAAACAGGATAAGTAGAATAAGTGGGATAAAAGTAAGGGAAGAAAAAAAAAATAGGTCAAATATCACTAAAAACTTTTCAATAGTGGGAACTATCAAAACCAGAAGATTTGTTCCCAAAGGAAATTCATGATTGTGGAAGATTTAATACGTGAGTGAGTAAACATGAAAGAATAACTAATCGAGAACAATCTTAAATTGGATGATTCCATAGATTCATTTGTAAATAAACTATTGAGCAATGATGCCTCATGTATTCATCAGCATCAGGGAACAAATTATTCCAGAGAAGTCAGTTCCCCAGGTAATGCAAGCCTCTCAACAGGAACAGATTTTTCTTTAATTTCAATCTCTTTACTGGAGAATTATTTAAATTGCATCACTCAGATCCTTGGCTCCTTAAGCATTCCAATCCAGAAGGATTATGATATGTGAAGGCAGAAGAGTGTGTGGAAGTGGGCTCAGGGCTACCAGAGATCTGTCCTGGTTCACAGAAAGTAGCCGTGACCTGGAAGGTTGTTTATCACTCTGGTCCTTAATTTTAAAAAATCTGTAAATAAAAGTGTAAGAGAAGATGATCTTTAAAATTTCCTCATTTAGATCTCTAATTCTGAATATCTGTTACTTTATTGCACTATAATATTATTTGTCTATACATTACATATTTTAGATACCCTTTTCAGCCAATGGGCCTTATAAGGATTTATGTAAGGTACTATACTCCATCAGTGAATAAAAGGCAGGTGCTCGATAACACTTTTCCTCAGTAACTCAAAAGCTCTCTCACATTGTTTCTTAAATTACCTTCGGATTCACAGGTTGGTACCTACAACTGAGGCTGCAGGAAGTCTGATTACCAGGTAAATGGGACTAGACTTTGTACTTATTTGGGGGAGGTCAGGTCAGAGAGAGTATCTATTGAGTGCTTTCTATGTATTAAACTTTGCCGAGCGCTCTCCATTCAACATCTCCTTCACTCTTCACAATATTCTTACAAGACAAACATTGTTCCTACTAACATTTTATGGAGATCTGCACTGTTGAGGCAGTAACTTTCTGAGTTACTTTCTGAGGATCAGAAAGATTGAATGACTTATTTCTTGATTAAATGTTCACAGAATTCAGAAGTCAAGTCATCTGGGCTTAGAGTTTTCCTTGTGAAAATGTATTTAACCACACTGGCAATTTCATTAATCTATATAAGGCTATTCAGGCTAATTTTGAAGGGTTAATTTTTATTCATAATTTTTATTTCATAATTTTTGTTTTTCAAATTTGGTCACTTTAAATAAGTTGTCAAAAATATTGGTATAAAGTTGTTCATAATATTTTATTCTAACCCTTTTATTATCCAGAGAGTCTGTAGTATTGACAACTGTTTTATGCCTATATTGGTAATTTTTGTTCTCTTTCTTTTTTCTTTTATTTATTTTTTAAAAGATTTTATTACTTTATTGCTGCTCAATTTGTTCCTTTTCTTTTCTTGCTAGGTCTGCCTAGACAGGCTTATTAATTTTACTGATCTTTCTATTGAAGCAGTTTTTTTTTGGCAGCCATTGTTTTCTACCAAATAAAACCAACTTTTGGTTTTAATGATTTTCTCTTTCTGTTTTCTATTTCATTGACTTATCCTCTGATCTTTATTATTTTATTTTTTCTGCTTACTTTGAGTTTAATTTCTTCTTTTTCTAGTCTTTTGAATTGGAAACCAGGTCACTGTTTTGAGATCTTTCTTATTATCTAATATCGTTATATTGTTCTGTTTCTTTTCGTGCCTGCACATTTTTTATTGAATGTGAGATATTGTGGATTTCATCTTGTTGAGTGCTGAATATTTTTGAATTTCTATAAGTATTCTTAAGCCTTATTCTGGGAGGTAATTAAGCTACTTGGAAAGTTTGGTTCTCTCAGGTCTTTTAAGATTTGTGAGGCCACAGCAGCCTTTATTCTAGTTGATTACTCTGCACTATTGAGGCAGTCACTATCTGAGTACTCTACCCACTGTCCCATAAACTGCTAGCTTTCCCAGTCTGACGCATGGGAACAGGCACGATTCCTGGTTCTGACTGAGCTCTAGGCGCTGTTCCTTCTAATTCTTTAGGGCAATTCTTTCCCTGGTCTTGGGTAGTTTTCTCTCATGCACGTACTTTGCTTAATCGTCAAGGGCAATGCTCAGATCTCTGAAACTCTCTTCCTCCCCCTGTACTCTGCCCTATGAACTGTAGCCCTCTAGTCTTTTTAGATTCTCAGTTTCATTTCCTCAGCATGAAAACTCCCTCAACCCAGTAAGCTAGAACAACCATGGGGCTCATCTAATTTGTTTCCTTTATCAAAGGGATTATTCTCCTTCCTGCCTCATGTTCAGTATCTTGAAAACTGTTTAATATATTTTGTCTGGTTCTTTAACTGTTTTGAAAAGGAAGGTAAATCTTGTCCCTGTTACTCTATTTGATCAGAAGAGAAAGATATGAATATATTTTAAAAAATAATAAACCTGACCTAAAAATTAGTTCAGACTAAGAACGAGCAATCATGGTAGAGCACATCTTACTATTATTTACCTGTATTCAGTGCCGCTCTTTCTGGGAGGACTCTGAATTCCTCCTCATTGAGCTCAGGTATGTCCTTGTGACATGCACCAATGAAAGATGAATGGAAATGTCATACGTCTCAGCAGAAGTTTCAAGAGTCCGACTGTAGTTTGCCATATTGTTGTTTGCCTCTGCCATGACTGTCCGTCTCTGTCTTTTTCAGCTTAGACCCCAGTGTGAAACGGAACCTCAGATGACTCAGGGTGGACTTCAGCCTTCTTGTTGCAAGCTGTGTAGCCTGCCCTGTCTGGTACACGCTGTAAGGAAAGGACTGGTTTTAGTTTCCAGAGTATCATATACTTAATTCTATCTAATTCAAAGTCTTATTCCATGCTCATTTAACCTAAGAGAGTTGAGATTTCTTAAGAGCCATTCACTGAGTGCCATTGCATGCCAGGACTATGACAGGCTCCGAGAACACAAAGACAAAAACAAAGAACATACATTCTGTTTCCTCAATCACTCACAGGGTAGGGTTGGGTGTAAGTGACCACACATTTACAATTAATAGAGTATGCTTTAATTGTGGTGAATATAGCCCACCATGGGCCTTCTTTATCCAATTTGTGGTGGTCAATTTAGGCTTTCCAGGGAGGGACTTCTGGGGTGAGTCTGAAGGCAAATGGGAAGCTGGACGTGGAGAGAAGGGAGACAAAAGCACTCCTGGCAGAGGAAGCAGCAGCTGGAGAGGCTCCATGGCATGTGGAGGCTTGGCGCGCCTGAAAAACCTCACACTCTTCTAGAGACCAAACAAAAAATAAGGCCAGATGAATATTTCTCCCCTTGAGTTATCTCACAAATTTATTTCACCTCTACAAGTATTTATTGAGCATAGCACCTACTAGAGTAGACAGCTAAGATGAGACCACTATTTTCCAGAGTCTTAGAGTCTTAGACCCTCCAAAATTGGTAAACAGATAGAAGCATTAAAGAGCTATGTCTGCCAATCTGTAAACCTGTAAGGATTTATAAAATGGGCAGAAATAAAAGAGGGGCCAACTCCACCTGGTGGGAAGGAGAGGTACAGGTATCCCCCGCTTTTATGAAGTTGACTTTATGCCACTTTGTTTTATAAATGACCTACATTAGTGTAGTAGTCCCCCCTTATCCATAGAGGTATGTTCCAAGACCCCCAGTGTATGCCTGAAACTGCAGATAGTACCAAACAGTATGTGTGAGTACACACACACACACACATATACACATACTCACACACTGTTTTTTTTCCTGTACATACCTATGATAGGGTACTTAATGTGACTGACACCATCTTGTGAAGCAAGCTGACCACCACTTCACCCAGGAGGGGTGAGCTTGTACCTCTTAAAAGGAATATTCCTGCACAGATAAGTGGACCCGGCTCTTAACAAGCATGTGCCACGTGGCTACAAGCCACCTCTGTGAGCACGTGCTGCCTGGCTATGTATAACAGGTCCCTTTCCTTTTTGGGTGCAGTGATCTACATGTTGCCACTGCCAAGATGCTGCTTCTATCCATAAGCTCCCTTAATAAGTTCTGGATCTAATTTTGCAGTTGCAGGCCTCTTTCTTTAGTCTCTTCACCCTGAGAAACTTTCTCAACAGGACCGACTCAAGGAAACAAAGAATAAAGTATCGTATTGATGATGTGAGAGATTAGACACATCCCAAAGGTTGGCTTGGACATTGATCAGGCTGGGAAGTAATTTCTGCAATTTTGTAAAATAGGAAAAAAGACAGAAAACATGTAAAATTGATGAATTTTTATGTAGACTTTCTTAAAAATACAGAAATCTATCCCTGAAGAAGTATGATTAAGACTTGAAAATAATTTACAGAAGGAAAGCAATTTGAAAGAGTTCCTCTTGTAGGACTGCAGAGGTTTGAATTCAGAAATGAAAGTTAACCCTTGAATAAAATATGTGCATAAGAAAATTCCCACTCTTCTTCACTATAGCCCTTTCCACACAATACAACTATGAAGGATCATTTCTTATATCAGGAAAATTTAAATAGTGTCCCTACAACTTTCAGGAAGTATGAACTCATGGCACTTTGCATGCCCAATGAAATGAGGGGTTCCTCAACTGGAGGCGTCCCCACGAAGGCCAGAGTCCAGGTAGCAGGAGCATCATCACACAGGAGACTTACATGCTGGGCTGTGAGGAGAAGGGATATTCAAGGTCATTTTTAACTCTAGAAAAGTTATTTTATACTTTCCAGTTTCTCAGTATTTTGTGTTTCAGCACATTCCTCATAATATTTTTGAATACAAAAAGCAATCACACTTACCAACTAAAACATGGCTGAAACTTGCAAACACTGTTTAGTGAAAGAAGCCAAAGAGAATGCCTACTGTGTAACTCCACTTAAATGGGCCAAACTCATCTGAGGTGGTGGCAACTGGAAAGTGGCTGCCCGAGGTGTAAACTGAGTGGAAAGGTCCACGTGGGGATTTTATAGGGTACTGGAAATGTTCTGTAACTTGTTTTGGGTGGTGGTTACTCAGGTGGATACAATTGTCCAATTGTCTTCGAACTGGAAACAAATTCCATGCATTTTATTGTAGGTAAATTATGTCCAAGTCTCAAAAATTCATGTCCATAAAAATTCATCAATTTTCAAACATTCTGAAAATATTTATCTCAAGTTAAGGTACGCATAGAATTAAACGAGGTTATGATTTTAAAGATAGAGTATACAAATGCCTATTTTCTAAAATTCTAAAATGTTATTTGCCGAAATTCTTTTTTTAAAAGATTTTATTTATATATTTTTAGAAAGAGGGGAAGGAAGGAAGAAAGAGAGGGAGAAAAAGATCGATGTTTACAAGAGATACATCAATCGGTTGCCTCTCGCATGTTCCCAACTGGGACCTGGCCCTCAACCTAGGCATGTGCCCTGACTGGGAATTGAACCAGAGACCTTTCAGTTCACAGACTGGCACTCAATCCACTGAATCACACCAGCCAGGGCAGAAATTTTTTTTACCTACAATCTTATACCTAAAATCTAGTAGCAAGAAGAATGCCATGTACTTTATATAGCATCTATGAATCTCACTACCCATTGATATTATAAATACAAAAAAATAGAAATGATTAATTTTTTAGTGTCTAGTCTTTATATCAGCTTGCTTACTCAGGAGATATTTTTATGTTGTGAGAATTACATATTTTTACTTTGAAGATATTGCGCTCGTAAAATTGCAAAGCCTGAGCATGCACTTAAGCAAAATACTGGTCCCTGCATGACATGTCCAGTGTTAATCTGGGGCAGAGAATTTCTTTGTAATGGGCATTTTTGTTGCAAGAAAACAGGAGAAACAGGCACTGAAGTAATGGGACAGTTTCTCAGGCACTTCTTAATCCAAAATGTCTTTTAATTCAACCCAAAATCAAAGAGGTTACAGAAAACGCCTCACTCAGCACAGTGCAGATGAAAGATCATATAACAGAGCGCAGGGGACAAAGGAGAGGGGCTCTCACAATGCTTGCACTGTCTACATTGCCTGTACTCCGAGATAGAAACTGGGCAGAAAAAAGAAAAAAGGAAGGAAGGAGGGAGGGAAGGAAGGAAGGGAGGGAGAGAGGGAGGGAGGGAGGAAGGAAGGAAGGAAGGAAGGAAGGAAGGAAGGAAGGAAGGAAGGAAGGAAGGAAGGAAGGAAGGAAAAAGAAGAAAAAGGGAAAAAACTATTCAGGCCAGAAAATCCTGGTATTTGTTGTGGAAGATCAATTTTGTAAACCCTGAACATGAAACAAATGCAGCCCAAGAAACTCACTGTATAATCAGAAACAATTCTGCTACCAGATGGATCACAGAATGCGCCATAGTGGGGAACACATGAGGGAAATGCATCTAGAAGACCCAAATTTGGAGTAATTGAAGAATGCAAATATATAAATTAAGGCAGGCAGGAAATTTGCTTCTAGTTAAGAACTTTACCCTAGGGTTGTTGTTTTTTAAATAATTTATTAGGGTGACATTAATTAGTAACATTATATGAGTTTCAAGTGTAAAATTCTGTAATATATCATTTGTATATTGCACTGTGTGTTCACCACCCAACATCTAGGCTCCCTCCTTCACCATGTCCTTGACCCCCTCTACCCTCTTCACCCTCATCACACCCCTTCCCTCTGGCAATCACCCTTCTTTGGTCTTTGAGTATTTTTTGTTTGTTTATTTGTTGCTTTCTGGTTTATATCCCACATATGAGTGAAATTATGTTTACCCCAGGTTTTGATGAAGAAATTGGTTATTAACACCAGCCTAACACCATAGTTTACACCTGAAAATTATTTTTTACTACATGATTTGTTCTGTAGCAGGAATTTTATTCTTCTGGCCTAATCAGTTTCTTATCTTTATAATATGCCGTAAACCATTATAACCACTATAGCTACTGTCAGGAGAATGACCTACTTTGATAGACATTTGCATTTACTGTTTTGGAGCCCCTGGGAAGAACTCCTTAAAAGACACAGGACAAAACCGACCCATGTGAGGCTTCATTACTAGTGATATGTTTGTTCAGTATGTTCTTGGCTTTGTGAACAGAAGCGGATGGATACTGAAAGCTAATTTCATAGGTATTTCCTCCAGGAGGTTTTTGACCATTTTTATATTCTTACTTTGGTCAGCAGGTAAATAAACATAGTTCAAAAACACATGATGGCCATTTTCTTCACTAACACCTAACATTTTGCTAAATATGTATCTGTAAAGGACTGCTTATATTAGTCATTAAGTGTGCATAAAGACATAAAGGACCACCTGTCTTTCCAAGCAGAGGCTAAACGTCTTGAGTTGAATCAGGATGAGCAATATAAACAGGATGGCATATAAAGTGTGATACAATATACAGAGGACAAAGTATGTATAAAGGCTAACTGATTAATACAACATGTCTGGCCTTGATTTAGTTTATAAGAAACTTAAGACATTTATCAACATCTGTCTGAACCCAGTTCCAGTCTCTTGGACTCTGCTGTGGATAAGCTGATTAATAAAAGATGATGCCTTAGGAAGGAAGCTTAGATCTTTGTAAGCAATGACAAAGGAAAAGGCAGGGCTAAATCTACATATGAAAGGAAACTGTGAAAGTAAACTAGTTTACCTCTATATGCCTGGCTGCCACTTCCCTATAACATTTCATCTCCTTCCCATTGGCTCAAGTCTGGAAAAATAAGAAGGAATTTCAAAAATTAAGTGTGGAATTAATTTACAAGACAGATTGTAAATTATTATTATTATTATTTTAACTCTGAAATATAATCCAGTTCCCTTGTGGCTTCCTCCTCTCAGTGTTCTTAACTTTGCAGCTTTCCGTGTTTGTTTTTCATTTGTATCCTTGATCTCTTAGTCTTTTCTTTACTCTTCCCTAGGATAAAGCACCGGTACTGAACAAGGGCCTCCCTTTGTCGGCTGATAAACAGTTGCCCACTAAACATCGCACTTAAGAAACATTCAGTGCCCCATGTTCTGTCTTTTCTCAGTCTTTCCTTGAACCACCTTCCACCTAACAGTTTTAAATCATATCTAATCACTTTGAGATTTCTTCATTCAATTATCACAACCAAAGACTTGGGAGTAAAACAAACTAGTGAATGCACTACTAGTATTGTAAAGGCACTACTCCTTAGTAATGCCTTGTGATGTACACACCCACCAAAGCATCTCTTATCTCCTAAAAGCCCAGAAAAAAACCACTGCATAGCACAGGAAAAGAAGGGGTCTAAAATTTTAGGAGGTTCCAAGGAGTAGGGAAGGAGTTAGAATTGTCACTTTTTTTTAATGCTCTATATACAATAAATGCCTTCCTGCATACTAATTAAGGAAGCTCAAAAAGCTAAAGTTAAATGATCAGTATGTTTCATTCATAATGGACAAGTAGTAAAATTGGAATGATTTCAAACTCTTTAGGTCTCACATTGTTATAGTATGTGAAAGCTCTGGTGGTAGATTTCAGTGTCTACAGCTCAGTTTTACAGCTGTGCCTAGTTCAGATTGGATATTTGATAAGAATCCAGTTAATCTCAGGAGGAAAACCTGTAGGGGCGGGGTTAACGCTGAGTGTCCACTTGAAGACTTGGTATCCTCATCCACCACCTTGCCCATCATATTCACCTAAACGACTGAGTAGTCCCACAAGTACAAACCATCTTTGTGCTGTATGAAATTATTTGGGTCAAATTCACCATCTATCAGTAAAAACAGAAGCAAAGGGCTGGAAGGGAACAAAGAAAAATATTCTTATCTACTGACAGAAACTGAGCTCTGAGCATATTATGATGCTCTGATTATCATGTTGTAGGACTTGTCCTCTGAAAGCAGAGTGTTTAATTTATATATAAAACTTTTATTTATGTATAAATAAATTTAAAAGACATGAAGAAACAGCAGCCAAAGCCTCACCAGGGGAATTGTAGGAATCACTGTTGCAAAACTGATTTATAAATCAATCTAAGGAGTCCAACGGCCCAGAGCAAGAGTGGGGGGTGGGAAGCCAGGCAGCCAGTGTCCATTCTAGGGAGTTTTTGCTATTTTTCACAACCTTATTCCCTAGTTAAAATGCACGTGGTCCAAGAATTCTTCTTTTTAAGACTAGTTTCTTTTTTGTAATCCGAAACAGTCCTTCACACAAATCAGTTACTTGCCATGTCAATCATGAGAACATGATAAATATTAAATAATTAAAACTAAGTAAATAAGATGTACTGAGGCACTCATGTGTATGCATATGCATATCTGCGCATGTATACGTATGTATATCATTAGAGCTCATAGGTATGTTACCTGAAATTAACAGTGTCATGTGAGGTTGTGACAGAGCCTATGTATTGTTGCTTTTTCTTGTGGAGGTGTGTGTGTGTGTTCCTGTTTGAGCAGCTGCTGACAGGAGCTGGGGAACGGAGACTGATAAAGCTGCAGGAGGGCTGTGCAGGCATAACCTTTACTTCAGGCAGGAAAAACTACTATAAAAAGAGAATCGGGCCCGGCTGGGCAAAGCTGAAGCACGGCTGTCTGGTAATGTCCAACATGTGGTGTTATTTAAGGCCGAATCCCCCAGGGCCTGGGAATAGTACTGCCATTGGAATATTGCGATCCGAACACGATTGCCCTGGTGGGGTCAGAGAGGGAGACCGCACTCCTGGGGGTCAGAGGTCAGATTTTCCCTGAAGGGAGGGCCACGGCACTCTCGGCACCCTGGGTCAGGAAATAAGGGTCTCTAAAAAGGGCCTCAAATAGGGTTTTCCTTGAAGACAGAGACGTGTCACTGTGTCTGTTCGGGTTGTTCCTGCGATATTGGAAGCAATTACGAACATTCTGTGATTCTGATGGGTGTGCAATTCTGGAGCCTTGCCCCACGCACATGAACACCTTAAGTCGCTGAGACGTTCTTATTTCTGAGGGTTTGACAGAGAATGGATGGCTTCACCAATGTGGGGACAGTGGGTGGACATGCATTAACCTAGGTATGGCTCAGGTTTTGGTCCTTGCAGTGCCTCTTATTAGCATTTCTAGACCAAACCACTGTTGTTCCCTCCACTTCGTCGGTAAAAGGGAGACAATAATACTTGTCTTTTCGGTGTTCCAAGGATCTGGTGGGAATGACATAAGAGAAAGATGTGAAAGTGATCAGTAAACTGTGCAGCATTACTCATTCACAGACTCTCCTGCCTCAGCCCTTTGCACCAGCTTTCCTTTGCCTGGAATACTCTTCACCCAGATATCCTAATGGTTGTTCCTTTACTTTCTTCAAGTGTCTGCCAAATGTCACTTAATCAGAGAGGCCTTCTTTGACTGCTTTGTATAAAATAGCAATCTTCCCAATTCCACTGCTTTTGGCACTTGCCCTAACCCTGCTTTATTTTTCTCCAGAGCCCTTGCCACCATCTGACATATATATATTTTGAATGTTCTTTGATTGACTCTGTAAGGACAGGAAATTTTTTACTGTTTTACTCACTGCCATCTCCTTTGTGTTTAGAACAGTGCCTGGCACATAGTAGGCATCTAACAAATATTGTTGAGTAAATGAACAAATAATTTATTGTAAGATATTACTAGAGTTGCCCAAGTCTCTACAATAGAAATAGATCTGAGAGCTAAAGAGGAATTCCTCATTTTTAGCTCATTACTCTTATCCGAATGCTGGCATTGTTTGACCTGTGATGAAAATCAGAAATATCTCTAGGCTCGTAGACATTTTCCCTGGTCTGGCTAATTCTGAAGTATGACCGTGAGAGTTTCCAGTTTATGTTTGACTTTTTCCCTTGTTTTTCAAGCCATTAGGCCTCAAGGACAAAAATTACAGCGGCAGGCAACTACACAAGGTTCCCTATGAACACAAGTTTCCTGCAGGTCTAATAAAAAGATAACATATGCAAGGCATATTAAATTTCTCTTTTCCCTGCTTTGTTTCCTTAGACTTGGTGCCTGAGTGTCTCTATCCTTCTCTATCTAGACTTCTCTGGGAATCCTGACTGTTCTAGGTGACTTTTCTAATGCAATGCAATGTTTGCAGAAGGTATTTTATTCTTCAAAACAACAGTTGAGCCTTTTTAAACTCAGCTTTCTGGAAAGTTAAAGGGTATTGACCTTCCTCTGTGAGGTCTGTCACCTCCCTGATCTTGTCTCCCACTCTCTTCGCCTCTTGCTCCACTCCAACCACACAGGCCTCCTTGGACATAACAAGCATGGGGCCACCCCAGGGCCTTTGCTCTGACTGTTTCCACTGCCTGCAACTCTCTTTCCACAGACATAGACTTACTAACTCCCTTGCTTCTTTCTAATGTTTGCTCAAATTTTACCTTTCCCAAGGTCACTGTTGATCATCTCACTTAACCTTGCACACTGCTCCTCCTCTTGCTTCACAGCCATTCCCCCAAGACCAGCACCCCTGGTCCTCCTGACTATTTTCCCCACCTTCTCCTCTTTTCCATAACATTCATCATATTCTAATTCGTCATGTAATTTGCTTTTTATTTGCACTTATTTATTGTCTGACTCCCTCCTTCTAGAACATAAGCTCCATGAGATTAGGGATTGCTTTTTATTTTTCTGTTTTGTTTCTGTACTCCAAAGATCTAGAGCAAGACTAGGCACAGAGGAGGGGGTCAACAGTGTGGAATGAATGAGTTGATTTTAAAGATGAGTGAAATGTTTTGCATGTCTCTGGCTTTCCTTGTCCTGATTAGTAATTTTAGGCATTCTATGATATATATGGCATCTAATTTGTTTCTATTTCCTTCATAGGACCACTATACTACTTGAGCAATACTTCTGTTCCACAAGCATGAATTGAAAACCTACTAGAAATCAGGCAGTCCTGGCTCTGAGCAAGAGGGATATAGAAATGAGTAAGACATAGTCCCTAATTCTAAGAAAGTAGACAGAAATAAACTGTAGACTCAAAGTAAAGACAGAGCCCAGTGGGAAGAGATCCAGAATCTCCACATGAGATGGGAAAAAGGTATCAAGGACACCTTCCCAAAGGAGGTGATATTTAACCTGAACAGGGTTTCTCAAGATGAGTCAGACTTGGAAAGACACACAAAGTAAAGAAGGTCATTCCAGGTGGAGGAAAGAGCACTAATGAAGCCATCAAGCAGTGTGCTATCTACAGGGACTTATAAGCTCAGTATTGCTGGGCAACAAAATACAAGATAAATGTTTCCTTTGGAAAAATAACAGTAACAGCCCATACACAGCCCATGCTAGGCAGGGCTCTAAGTCTTTACACATTATCACATTCAGTCCCCTGCATCCTTGTAGCTTAGGCACTATTATTGTTCCTATTTTATAGACCAAGAAACTGAGGCACAGAGCAATTACTGTGTAAGATGATCAATACCATATAAGCTCTAAGAAAATAGGATACATTTTTTTTCATTTTTATTAAAGCACTTTTTGGTTTTTACCAAAGCAACTACATCAAAAATTCTGATCTGGCTGCATCCATGCCTGATACACTCCCAGGAGAACAAGAAAGAGTGATCAATGATTAAAGAAAGGGAAAATTTTTTCTTAAAACTCTTTGAAAATGGTGTCATTTAATGCAAAACTGTTGGGTTCTTACTGTTGTTTTAGCGCCATAGGATTTTTAGTGCATATAAATAGAAAAGACAAATATTTCTTATGAGATTGGCAAGCTAAAAAGAGTATGAAAAGTGGAGATAAGTATGCTTTTTAATATTTTACAGAAAGTTATATTAAAACTTTATAAAGGCCCACTGGATATTTATTTTTCCCTTCTCTAGTAACAGTCTTAAATAAATATAATTACTTTTGGACAATAAAGTGCTTCAGCATCGTATACTGAAAACCAATAAAAAATACCAGTCACTTGGAAGAGTTCCTGTTTGGAGGCTGACCTGGCCCTTACACAGCAGAGTCAGAAGGTGAAAGGTTAAAAGTGCGTTCTTGATTTTCGACTGAACATAAAGTGTAGATTCAGGTTTTTTTTAAAGCCAAAGGTAGTTTTCTTTTCTTCTTCTCTTTTTAAAGTTAATTAACCATTAATGTGGACAGTCTCAAGGACCCAAGTCAATTAGGACACTGTGCGTAACTTTTCCAAGCTGAAGGCTTGCATGCCCCCTGCATTTATAGGTAGTCTACTCTGGATAAAATCTCTTTGCAAGGAACAATAAAAGGCTGAATAATGCAGACCATGAGCTGAGGGTTGATGTAATAAAAGAAGTTCTCAATATTTTGGCACTTCCCTTCTGATGTAAAATGTATGTTATTCTCATTTAGTGGGTGACAGCCAACTGGAATAAGAGAAACGTGTGTTAATCCAGGGCCATTCTAAAGTGACAGTAAAAAGCATTTGCTGCGTTTCCCATTTGGATTCTGTAGCCCTTTTGATTCACACCTATTTTTTCCAGATTAGATCTCTGCCATTTTATTTATATGGCACTACCACATCCAATTCGCACATTATAGCCTGCCGCACAATGGAGGGTTTTGTATCTCTAGAGATATAAATGACAGTATTTGATCATTGTATTTTAAAACTTATTTAATATATACCTACTAACCCATCAGGATCTTTTCATTTTTTACACCAATTTATTGAAGTATGATTAACACACAAAACATTGTATCTATGTAATGTATGTGCTTTGATGTGTTTGGAGATAAGGTGTTTGTTAATAGATGTGACTGTTTCCATCATATAGATGAAGAGAGAAGGCCTTTAGAGGTCAAGCAATAACATAACAATAGAACAATAACAAAAGATGATCTTCTTCAAACATCTTTTATGTGCAAGATGTTGTACGAAGCATTTACTTTGCACAAAAAGATTGCAATGTAGCTTCTATTAATTCAACGTAAGGAAGGTACAGAGAAGTGAGGTAACTTTTCCAGGCTCACAAAATTTGGAAGTGGCTGAAGAGGGCTTTGAATTCAGATTGGCTGGACACCGAAGTTTGTCCCTTTTCCATTATTAAAGACCGTTTCACCAAGCTGTTCAGGTTTTCTAGCAAATAACACTTTAAAAATTTCTTAAAATTCAAGACGTATTCTTGAAAACAGTGACAGGAATCCAGTTTTGCAAACTGAGTTGTAGTCCTTCTTGTTTATAGTGTAATTTAAGAGACGTGTCCTCCATGGGAAGAAAATACATTTTACTTTATTATTGTTTATATTTGCCTTTCAAAATTACCATTGTCCCCTTCCCCATCCTCATGCAAGTTACATGGATTTTTTCCTTCTGAACATTTTATTTTTATTTACAGTGTACATTCAATATAACTTTGTGTTAGTTTCAGGTAGTGGTTAGACAATTACACACTTTCCAATGTGCCCCCCACTAGTTCCAGTGCCCACCTGGCACCATATAAAGTTATTACAATATTATTGACTATATTCCCGTATGCTGTACTTTACATTCCCATGAATATTTTGTAACTACCCATTTGTACTTCTTTTTTTAAAAAAATATTTTTTAAAAGATGTATTTATTTATTTTTTAGTGAGACGGGAAGAGAGGGAGAAAGAGAGGGAGAGAAACATGGATAGGTTGCCTCCTGCATGCCCCAGCAGGGGGCCTGCCCATAACCCAGGCATGTGCCCTGACTGGGAACTGAACTGGGGACCTGTTGGTTTGTGGCACAACACCCCACCCACTGAGCCACATCAGTCAGGGCCACCGTGTACTTCTTAATCCCTTCACCTTTTTCACCCAGTCCCCCAACCCTCTTTCCCTCTGGCAACCATCAGTCATTCTCTGTACCTATAAGTCGGTTTCTTTTTTATTTATTTTGTTCTGTAGATTCCACATACAAGTGAAGTCACATGGTATTTGTCTTTCTCTGACTCACTGACTCACATATTTCACTTAGCATAATACCCTCTAGGTCCATTCATTCTGTTACAAGTGGTAGATTGCATGCATTTTTACTGCTGAGTAATATTTCACTGTACATATGTACTCCCGCATTTTATCCACTCATCTATTGATGGGTACTTGGGTTGCTTCCATATCTTGGCTATTGTGTACAGTGCTGCAATAAACGCAGAAGTGCATATATTCTTTCAAGTTAGTGTTTTGGGTTTCTTCTGATATATACTCAGAAGTGGAATCACTGGATCATGAGACAGTTCTATTTTTAATTTTTGAGGACCCTCCTTACTGCCTTCCATAGTAGCTTCAACAATTTGCACTCCCACCAGCAGTGCACAAGGGTTCCCTTTTCTACACATCCTCATCAGCACTTGTTTTTTGTCGATTTATTGATAATAGCCATTTTAACAAGTATGAAGTGATATCTCATTGTAGTTTCAGTTTGCATTTCTCCAATGATTTGTGATGTTGGTTGAGCATCTTTTCATATGTCTATTGGCTATTTGTATGTCCTCTTTGGAGAAGTGTCTAGGAAATACATTTTAAACATAATATTTAGTTTCATAGACATCATATATTGAAGTTAATAAGATGTTAACCAAGAATTCCATAATGCAAATACCATACTAAGACAGCACTAGATCTATAAATAGAGGTGAGCACCTTGAGGGAAGGAAGAGAAAATGCAGCTTTGTTGGAGAAACTCCCAAGGGAAAATTTGCTTCCAAGATGGTGGATCAGATAAATCTTCTCTATTTTCTTTCACTTGACAGATATTTGAACATCTTTAGTGCTAGAAGTGAGGCTGCTAGAGCACTCAATTTCCAACATATACATGGTTTAAAAAAAGAATATTGTTATAAATTTAAAAAGAAATACATATAGTTTATATATTTTTTCTGGTAAAACTGATCAGTTGAAGTAATGATAAGTTAAAACTAAGTTTGGACTTATGTTGTAAGTGTATGGGATTCATTGGAAAATTCTTCAATATTTCTGTATACTTTTAAGTTTTTCTAATAAAATGTTAGTAAAAAAAATGTGAAGGAAGAAAAGTAAAACACCAAAGCACCAGGAAAATAAGCTCCAGATCCAGGAAAGAAAGTTTATATGTGTAGCGGAATTGCACACCCCCACCCTAAGGTCTTAATTAATGTCTTCATTTCAACTATTGATATTGAATTATTTTTTTAGAAAGTTTAGATCCAGATAGAACTAAAATAGAGCTGATTTATGACCACTAATTTCTATACATAACAAAGTAACTAAAGTTTTCATATTTTGCTAATTTTATTTCCATTTCTTGGAAACCATGAAAAGTATGGCACTGGTTTATAGAAGTTTTAGAATGCAAATTAAATTTACAGATAGTAAATGAGTTATGAGTTAATTATAAAACAAACTAATTTTATAATTTTGCTTTTAATCAAGAAAGCAAGGCAATCCTATAACCTAAAATTAAAGAAAGAGAAAGTAAAGAAGATCAAACTCTTCAATCCTATAACCTGAAGTTAAAGAAAGAGAAGGTAAAGAAGATCAAACTCTCCTCCCCAAATGCAATGGTTATGATTTTTATATTTTTCCTGGCCTTTTTGTTTCATAAAGATGCTTGTAAATGGTTGCAAATATACAGGTTTAGACTCTGCTTCTTTTCACTTAGTGTTTTATATATAAAGTGTTTTTCTATGTCATGTTTAACATATTAAAGATTGCATAACACTTTTACTATTATAAAAATGGCTATTGTGGACAGTGCTGTGATGACTCTTCAAGTACATGGCTTGTTTTACGTTTTGGATTAGATTGCTCAAAGTGGAATTACTGGTTTGAAGAATGTGAGATTTTAATGGTTCTATGTATTAATAAACTGCTTTCCAAAAGTGTTGTACTAATTTATATTGTAACTGTGATGTAGAAAGTTATCTTTGCTAGCCTTAAGCACTGTAACTTTTCAAACTTTGCAAATTTAACATGCAAATGATTGTAGCTCATTGTTTGCATTTGTATTTTTACAAAATGTTTAAAAACACCCTCCTTCAGCCCACCATGTGAGTTAACAAGCAGAAAATATGACAGTGAATGGATTTCATGATCCTTCTGGTATAATTGAGTATTTCCCCACTGCCCATCATAACAATTTAAATTCCCAGCTCTTGTTTTCAAAGTCCTGGACCAATTCTCTGTTTCCTCCTCTGTCTTGACAGTTCTCTTCCAATGTGTCCCTAAGTCCCCAGAGAAAGATCACCTGGGACACTTGGTAAACACACACATGAAGGCTTGGAGCCCCACTGGAGACCTTGAGTGCGGTTCTCCAGGGTGGGTCCTCACAGTGCCCTGATATTACCTTTTGCATTTGTTTCTTCATGAGTCCTCTTGGCTTTCTTTCTTTTAAGGGCTTTTATTCCAGAAATAATCAGATTAAATTCAAAGCTCATTTAGTAGAATATTTTCACCAGGAAATCTGCATAGATTAGGCAAGAAACTAACTTAGTATTTAGTATAAACATGATGAAATATAGCTACAGGTGAATGCTGATGGTCTTTTCTATCTGCAAACACACTTTGCATTTAACTTTGAAGGAATCAGAGCTTTCCAGGGTAAGGGATGGGACACCAAGTGGCTAGAAGCTATGGCTCTAAGCAGACTGACTCACCTTCTAGAAGGAAAAACTGAGAAGTTCATGTGGCAACAGTGGCTAGATAAACTTAAGGCTAGACACTTGAATAAGAAAGGGGGAACTTCCTGGGTCCCTGGATCTAGGGGGGGGGTTCCAAAATTCTTCAGATCAGGCTGGAGAAATATTATCCTCATTTCTGCTTTAGTCTCAGGCTGATGTTGCCAAGAAAAGACCTGTCATATAGCATAATAATTATAATACTAATATTGACACATGTAATATTTTATACTTATAATGTGCCTGGCATGGTGCTATGTTCTTTACATCATACGTGATTTCATCTTAACTATCATGCCATCACCCCATGAAGCAGACAATAATGTCAGTTTCCTACTTTACAGGTTAACAAATTATCCTGATGTCACACCACAAACATCTTGGCTCTTTGTTGGCTTTTTTCTTGTACAGGATTGTAAGCTCCCCATGGTCAGAAACCGTGTACTTTATGGGGTCAAGTACTCATAGGAGGTGGAGCATGAGATAGGGCTAAATCAGGTAGCTGTTCAATATATGAATTAAAATACATCCAAAAATATGATTAAAAGGTCTCTTGGAATTCTTTATAAAAAGGTTTTACTTAAACAAAAAAGTGAGTTTCTTCAGAAACCACCGTAATTCTCTGCTGTCTCCTTCTGCCCCTTCTCCCGTCCCAACATACACCAGGAAGTTCCTTTGCCTTTCAGGTTCTGGCGTGTTTTTTTATATTTATTGGAGTCACACTGGTTCATGTGATCATATAGGTTTCAGATGTACATTTCTCTGATACATGACCTGTCTATTGCGTTGTATGCCCACCACCCAAAGTCAAATCATCTTTCGTCACCATATATTTGGCTTATGAACCACTGGGCTTTGATTTTTCCAGACAATTGGCAAATGCCTCAGAGTCAGTAAACAATATTGTCTTTATTCTATTGAGATCAGCACATGCTATTTTGAAATGCTAACTTGGCTACATTTTATATAGGTCAAATTTTGGTCAAAATGATTGAATGGTGCGACTCATGCTCTGGTGTTGATGAGTGGACACACATCATTGATCTAAAACATCACACGTTCTCAGGTCTTAGAAGGACCCAAGAGACCCAATATGTGTCTACACAACACACATTTTTTCAGCTTGAATTATGTGTTTGGGCTTAGATTCTTATTTCCCATAAAAGCCTCTGTCCGTACTAAATGAAAGCAAGTGAGTTAGAACTCTGACAAACTTACTTTGATCTAGCCGGGTGCTGGCAGCCTTACCCCAGCTTCCATGGGCACAGAATTGTGATCTCTGCACATTCCACCCCCCAAGGCAGAACAGTGCTCTGTGCCTGTTGTTCGAAGCCTCTATTTCCCAGGTCCAAACTCGGACTATAATATAAAACCAGTGAGGTTTTTGTGGCTCTGCTGGTATGTCAGAAACTTGGGGAAAAGATGAAGAAAACCCACACTGTATACACTCTTAAAGGCTTGAAGGCATTGCCAACTTGAAAGACAGCCAAGGAGACCCTGTCCAGCATTTGAGGCTGATCCTGTTCTCTGTCACAGGACCAGGATGCTGAATGAAGACTTAAAACACAAAGGAGTCTGAGTTTCCTTTCAGGGACCACAATAAAATATGTGTCTTAAAAGAAAATGTAATGAAACAAGAGGAAATTTTAGCCCAGTGAGATGATGTAAAGGATCCTTTTCCAGCTCCCAGGGAACCCTGTAAATGTTATTAGAAAGGCTCCCTCATATGTGTTTCTTAAAAATTTGTGTTCTTCCAGATTATCCCACTTAGAGGCCGAAACTGAAATGCCTTCCCCTGATGATGACTAGACATTGAGTTTGCACTGCTAAAGAAATCCAGGGTGAACTTCATCTCTTCCTGTTGTTACTAATCGGGAATACAGGGGTTTGGGTAATCCTGTGGACTCTTCCTGCCAAGTCAAGATTAAATCATATTTTGAGAACAAATGATTAAAAGGCATCAATAATGATAAAGAGAAAAGATAAAGCTAACTTTTTAAATTGAAAAAGAGGTCCATTATTTTGGGAACTAGTCAAGTTCTTGGAAGGCATACAGATATGCACCTAGGAGCAGTCACAACTCCTTCAATTTGTCTCTTGCTCTTGCTCTTCCTAGCTCTTTATCAATCCTTCATCTACCTCCAGTTTGCCATTGTTTTCTTCCGAGTTAAGACACCATGCATGTCCACAGGTTAGCCTCCCCTCCCTCAGCTCTAAACTTAGAAGTGGCCCAAAGTTTATTGTGATGCTCACCTGCAACCAATGGGAGAAAGTGATCCTAGAGACTGGAGGACATGTGTAGAATGAGAGAACAGTGCCAGGGAAATCAAATCATCTGTGCAAGTGTGTCCACATGTCCACCTGTATCACCACATGAGCTTTGTAGTGTGCAAATGGCATTCCCGAAATGCTTTCCAAATATCCTCTAAATTTCAATAAAAAATAAACACACTGAAACCTAAACATTAACTTTATCTTTTAAAAAGTTTTTTCTGCCTCACTGTTTTGTTCCGTTTTATTTATTTGAATTTTGGTTTAGAAGGATCTAAAAACGTTGACACCTTCCTCTACTTTATAAAGGAGGAAACCAAGCCACCAAGCAGCGTCCTGCCCGCAGCCACAGAACTTATTCTTGTCAGAGGTAAAGTCAAAGGTCTAATGTTTTGCTAATTTCTACTTCTTATTTTTTATAACAATCCCAGGGAGACTTTTTACCCCTCTTACAAGACATGGTATCTTTACATTTTAAAAGAAATTTATATTTCCGTGTTTTGTATCTCTAAGCCTCCTTTCTCAAGATAACTTTTTTCTTTAACGTATTTCTCCATCTCCACCATAATTTTCTGATTTTTCCCCTGTACTTGATCTTTATTCCCTCTGATTCTCATTTTCTCTCTCTCATCAACTTCTATAATTCATTTGTATTTTTTTATCTTTTTCTTCCCTAAACATTTTCTTATGTTTCATTTTCTCATTATTTTACTTTTTCAAGATTATTTTTT
>VMDR010015989.1:0-21665 GCA_007922815.1 Macrotus californicus | reverse complement strand
CCAATAAGAGGATATAACCCTTGTAAACATTTATAATAAGGTCTTGATCTGAAGTAACCCAGTCTTTGATGCCAAGGATTTTCTAAATCAGGAGTTACATAAAGAGAAATTCCACAGAAGGTCTTGTGTAAGAGTCATTGCTTAAGTGGATGCAGGGGAAAATGTTGGTTCTGATTTGGGAAACCTTTCATTTTACTCTATTACAGCTGAAAAATAAAAATAATTCTAGTGTGCCTTTTTTGGGCTTATTTTTCTGCTCTCCTTAGCTCTTCTCTCTTCTTGGCTTTTGGTTTCAGAGTAGGAGAAGGTTCCTTCTTGGTGTTGTGATTATGTAAGTTGGGGATGTATGTTGAAAAGAATTGGGAAAATATTGGGGTAAAATTATTCTTATAAATGTTACATGAGCATAGCATTTTGCATGTAGTGGGTGCTCAATAAGCACTTTTAAATTAATAATAAATAAACACATGCTCTTGTTATTATTATATTACATGGTGTTTGGGTTGAAGTTTTTTTTACCCTACCCCAAATTTATCTGTTGAAGTTCTAACCCCGGTGCCTCAAAATGTAATTTTAGTTGGAGATAGGATCTTTACAAAGGCAAGCAACTTAAAATAAGGTCATTAGGGCCTTGATCCAATATGACTTGTTCTTACTAAAAAGGAGGAAACTTACAGACACTCACACAGGTAGAACTCATGTGATTATCAAGGCAGAGATCAGGATGATTCTCCTGCAAGTCAAGGAATGCCAAAGATTGCTAGAATATCACCAGAAACTAAAGAGAGGCTTGGAACAGAGTCTTCCTCACAACTCTCAGAAGGAACCAACACTGCCAACATCTTGATCTCAGACTTCTAGTCTCTAAAACTGTGAAACATCAAATGTTTTAATTGCTGTTTTTTTTTTAAGGTACAGAGGGTATAAGACAAAACGCAAGAAATATATTCTAGTATATGAAGATAATAGGAATTTACTGAACATCTACTCAATGAATGAACTAAATTCTATTTTAGTACAGTGAATCATTGTGTAGTCTTAATCTAGCAACTCATCCTTGTTTGCCTTTATTTTTGTTTAAAAAACAATTATTCTATCCCTTCTCCAAATACACTTCATAGAAATATTGTCAGGAATTACTTGATTTTCAAAATAATTCTGGAAATTTCTTCCAGTCCCTATAAAAATTGCAGAAAAGAATTATGTGCAAGGCAAAATTATGTAAGCATTTGCGTAAGGAAATAAATGAGGAAATGCATTTCAGTTCAGGAATTAATATTTTGGTTCAAGTTGTGACAAAGGGTACCACAGTTGTTGAAAATAAAGACAACAGCTTAGAGCCCCTTTTTAGGAAGTATTGTGTGATTTTTTAACTTTTGTTATTATGTCTGGGTATGAAAATGCACCCATTCACAAAACCTCTGAGCAGTTTGACAAAACAGATGTATAATACTCTAAAATGGGCCAAGATGCAAGTTGAAGTACAGTTGGCTGGACATTTAAGAACACAGTAAGAAAAGGCTTACTTTTCTCCTCCACCTGAAGCTGCCAAGTGAAACCTTCCAAATTCCCAATTTTTTTTAAAAAAAAGATGTCTCTGTCTCATCTTCTGTTTGCCTTTAAGACTTACTCAAAATTTTTCTTTTCAAATGTAAAAAGAAAGATCGAAGGAAACAGTAAAAGTCAAGGAACTAATTTTGTGTGGAAAAAACACTGGAATGTCTGGGCTATAATTGTACAAAAAATTTGGGTGGGGAACTCTAGTTTATTAAATGCCTTAATTTGAAGATCAAGCTAAGGTGTTAAAGAATGGTAACACTGAGGTGGTCCCTTAGAAAGATGCCTTTTTTCTCTGTATCTCAAAGACATATGAAAGATTGTAAAACCTTCCTCCAGAACCATTTCTAAGGTTGGAGAAACTGCTTTTTTCTGCATACTTCAAATCTGTCTAACAGTGGGAATTTAACATCACTCAAAAAAGTGCTAATTCCAGGTCCACCATGTTAAAAATATTCAAAGAACCCTTTGGGAGTGTGTGAGTTTGCCTTGTTTTGTCTTACAGGGTCAACACAATTGACCCCGAAAGTCTTGGAGACCCTCCCCTCAAATTATAGGTTCAGGTGAGTAGCACTTCTCTCACCACAAGAATTAAATTTATACCAATTGCAGTGCCAAGAATTCTGGGGCATGAAGGGACACACAAAAAAGTTAAAATACTGGTTATACCATTTAGCTCAACTCTTTCACTTTGAAGATGCAGTTGCTGAGGCTCAGAGACAAAGTTCACACTAGAACTGATTTGGAGATCCCTCCTGCAGATAAGGTATAACAGACCACCTCAGGCCTCCCTCCATTTCTTGCCCATCCCCTTGCTGCAGTGATGGGGAATGGTGAATGCCTCTATAGATTTCACTAGAATCCTTGCCTGGTTGACTGAGTCTGACAGGAAGAGTTAGGGGTCCTTATGACTACCCCCTTCCATCCACACCTCTTCCCGATAGATTCTAAGACACCAAGGAGGTCCTGGGTGAGGCCTTTGAGCAATCTGTGGGGATGGTAACTAAAAATGCAACTTGAAGAAGCAGGGTCTGCTATTCCCAAGGGTAACACTAAATGGTATGACTCTTGCATTTCCCCCATCCTTCACTTTTATGCCTTTTGAAAATGTTTTATTGTGAGCAAGACAAAATCAAATAGAATAGGAGTCAGCAGCATCCTCTTATAGAAGGTCTACTGAGAATTGCTGCAATTACTACTATGTTTTGTAACACCTCACTCTTGACCTTCCCCATAGGAATCCAAATCTTTGTACACAAAGTCAAATAAACTGCTAATAATTATTTTAGGCTTGATTTCTCAAAGTAGTTCTTGTTCATGCAGTAAATAATGGTACAATTCCCTATAGACTCTATAGATATTCAAATATAGAAAGTTTTGGACTCTTCTGACCTTGTTGGCAAAAAGTTTTTGTTAAGGTTATCTTACATTAAGGCAGCATTTCTTTTGTAGATAGGTAGATAGAAGATGGTTAGATAGGCAGATAGAGGGACAGAGAAACAGAAATACACAGAGATCTATAGAGATCAATGTCTTATAAAATGAAGGAATAAATGGATGAATGGGTCAATGATTCTCAGTGGTGTAGAAAGGCTCCCAGATGTAGTGAGCCAATATCTCTGCTGAGGGCTTTATCTCAGTCTATTGTAAACATGGCTTGAGTTTTGGAGAACAAAATCCTATTTTCAAGTACTGTTCATTGCTCCATTATTACACCACTTGTATAAATTTTTGGTCATTGAATTGATAGTGTATTTTAACAAATGTTTGTGTCTCACATACTTCTGTTAGGACTTTTAAATTTTTCTTTAAGAAAAAATATATTAAATGTTCACCTATAGGTCAACTTTCATTTTTCAACTTTCTACTTTGGTCATTTTTCAGTCCTAATCTTTCTTGACCTAACAGCAGTGCTCAATAAAGTTAACTACTTCTTCCTTTTCAAATATTTTTTTAACTTGGCTTTGGCACATCACTGTCTCTTAGTTCTCCCCTTACATCAGTGGTTGCTCCTTCTCAGTCATCTTTGTTGACTCCTCCACATCTACATGACCTCTAAACATTGTCCTGCCCCAGGGCTCAATCCTTGGACATCTTCATATATCTACAATTTTATATGTACAATTTCATGTGGTCTCATGGCTTTAAATACCATCAATATGCCACAAAGTTATAGTTCAGCCTGGACTTCTGACCTGAACTCCTTCTGTCTATTCAAATCTCTGTGAGGATGATTAATACAAATTAAAAGTTAGCATGTCCAAAATTGAACTCCTAATGTTTCCCTCAGCTCTAATTCTCCTGCAGTGAGCCTCAACTCTATCAATGACAATTCATCTATGCAGTTGCTTGAGCCAAAAAACTTGCACTTTTATTTGATTCTTCTCTTTTCCTCAATCTTTTAGGAAATCCTGTTGGCTCCACCTTAAAAATACATCCATAAACTAATTCTCAGCATCTCTTTCTGTTCCAATTGTCTCACTCATATCTACTACAATTACCCTGGTTAAGTTGTTATCATCATCACTCACCTGGATTATTGCAATACTTTCCTAACTGGTTTCCTTCCTCCTTTCTTGTTTCACTTTAGTCTATTCTCAATACAACTACCAGTGATCCTTTTAAAACTTAAATGAGACCATGCCCTTCTGCTCAAAACTCTCCAGTGGTTTCTTGTCTTACCCAGAGTAAAAGCTTATAAAACCTTAAGTGGTCTGGCTCCTCAATAGCTGGTAACTTCTCTTCTGCCAGTCTTCTCATTTGTTGTGTTCAAGCCATGTTGACTTTCTTGCTTTTCCTTGAATACACACCTAGCCTCTGCCACCTCAGTATGTTTATACCAGCTATTCCTTTTCCTGGAATAATCTTTCTTCAAAATGTCCAAGTTGCAACCCTTATTTTATTTTCACCTTATCAAAGAGAACTCCCCTGACCACATTAATGTAAAATAACAACACCTCATTTTCTTTTCTTTTTTTTTAACTTTTATTTTGTTGTTCAAGTAGAGTTGTCTCCATTTTCCCCTCACCTCTCCCCGCACCCCAGCCATCTCCACCTCCCACCCTCAATCCTACCCACCCTTGGCTTTGTCCATGTGTCCTTTATACATGTTCCTTGACAACCCTTCCCCCTTTTTTCCCCATAATCCCCTTCCATCTCCCCTCTGGTTACTGTCAGTTTGTTCTTAATTTCAATGTCTCTGGTTATATTTTGCTTGCTTGTTTGTTTTGTAGATTAGATTCCACTTATAAATGAGATCATATGATATTTGTTTTTCACCGCCTGGCTTATTTTCACTTAGCATAATGCTCTCCAGATCCATCCAAGCTGTTGCAAAGGGTAGAAACTCCTTCCTTTTTTCTGCTGCATAGTATTCCACTGTGTAAATGTACCACAGTATTTTAATCCACTCATTTACTGATGGGCACTTAGGTTGCTTCCAGCATTTGGCTATTGTAAATTGTGCTGCTCTGAACATTGAGGTACATAGGTTCTTTTGAATTGATGTATCAGGATTCTTAGGGTATAATACCAGCACTGGTATTTCTGGGTCACAAGGCAGTTCCATTTTTATTTTTGGGGGGAAATTCCACGCTGTTTTCCACAGTGGCTGTACCAGTCTGCATTCCCACCAACAGTGCACTAGGGTTCCCTTTTCTCCACAACCTCACCAGCACTTGTTGTTTGTTGATTTGTTTATGATGGCCATTCTCACCAGTGTGAAATGGTATCTCATTGTGGTTTTAGTTTGCATCTCTCTGATGACTAGTGATGCTGAGCACCCTTTCATATGTCTCATTTTATACCTCACTAATTATGGTTAATTTTCCTCTAAGGTACTTAAAAGCCATCAGACATATTGTATTTTGTGTTAGAAGGTAATCCCTGAGCTGTGCTATTGGACATAGAAGATATCTCCTGGAACATTAGGAAGACTGGGCAGAGGCACTGGGAAGAAGATTGTAGTTTGTGAAAAAGAGCTTTCTCTGTGGGCAGAGCCTGGTGCTGCCACACAATCAACTCTCATGGCCCCCAAATTGCCTTAATGACTCTAACAGGAGTTAGTGGAAAGGTGGTGAAAGATTTGCAGGCTTATGTTGTTTGCTTATGAAACTCCAGAGGTGGAAATTTCAATCACATGTAACATCAGTTTCTTTCAGTTTTTCCATGTTGAATTACAACAGTGTTCAAACTGCAGGATTTCCCACAATGGAGCAGGTATTCCTAGGGCAATTCCCTGATTAGGATGGCTCTTTATAAGGCCACATTCTTCTCACCCCTTTTTTCTGAGGCAGTGGTTTCAAGGGAGAGTGGCGAGTTGTAAATGCCGTAAGATATCACCAGTCTGGGAGCTGGCGCTGGGCCCAACATGGCTTACTTCCAAATTCCTAGCTTTCCTAAAGATGAATGCTTGGTTCTAGGTTTATAA
This sequence comes from Macrotus californicus, assembly GCA_007922815.1. Lineage (NCBI taxonomy): Eukaryota > Metazoa > Chordata > Mammalia > Chiroptera > Phyllostomidae > Macrotus > Macrotus californicus. The sequence goes on along the minus strand of VMDR010015989.1, from coordinate 15,679 downwards.
AAGCATCACTGTGGCAGAGACTCAAGTGACACCCAAACTACAACTTCTACAGGAATTTGAGAAGCTATAGAAATAGTTTTTGCCCCCTCCCTTATTTCCAAAAATGAAGAAATGGAAGGTATTTTTAAGAATAAAGAGATTTTCTGATTAAACAGCTCCTTGACAAAGGTTCACGAACTTTCACCAGGGACAGTATTGTCACATCCCCAGACAGGATCATAAAGCAGGGAGAGTGTGTTCTGTGTGTCTTCCTTGCCGGGAACTCTCTCCCTGCTTTGGCCCTCCGGTACTCAACCAAGAGGCAGCAATCTCTTTTCACTTTTCATCCCCTTCCCTCATCCAAAGCTGCTTTCAGAAAGCAATCTGGTATCAGTCACTTAAGCAAAACCAGAACAGAGGCTGTGCTGGAGGCAGAACAAGAAGCATTTGTTTGGGGAAGGGGCTTACATAAAAATGATTCACAGGCAAATCCAAGACCAAATTGGGTAAAGGGGTGAATGAATTATGTTTTGGGACAAGGCATAGGAAATAGGGCATGTATGCAGTTGGTTTGGATGAATTCCCAGCCTTGTGTGTATGTGTGTGTGCAGGGGTTCCTCTTTGGAAACTAAAGATTCCTGGATATTAGGCACACTTGCATTGCTCTTATAGAGAGAACTAACATTTACTTAGTGCTTTCTCTGTAATAGGCACTGTGCCAAGGACTTCACTTGCATTGTTTTACTGAATTCTTGCAACTATCCTATGGTTTCAGCACTATGTTTATCCTCACCACTTGTTTAAGCTTATAGAGTAATATATACTAAGTCTTGGCACTGATTCTAACTCTGGCTATTCTAGAGACAACGCCCACTCTAAACAGCCATATGGCGGCCATATGGGAGAGTGTTGGATTAACATAAAGCCCACGTTTGACATACAGCAACACTCCCCAGTGTCTAAATGAATAGAGTGGGACCTCTTCAAAACTCACCCTCATTGCAATGTTGTTCCCTTGAGACTTTCAGTGATCTTTATGGTTCTCTGGGTTCTACGATGATAATTTATCTACTTTGATATCTCAGTATTTAATGAACTAGGCTTGGCCTGCACAATCTGGTCTCTGGAATATTAGCTCTGGGATGAATCTAATATACATTTTAATCAAATCCAGATGAGCCTAATAAAGTCAGCCTTAAATAGGTATCTCTGTAAAGAAAACTATTACAATGGCACAGGTGGTGACAATTATATTGTAAATTTTATCATCTCCTAATAACATGCCAAGGTGACCAAATTCTCCTGGGATTCCTGAATCCTCCATAACTGCGGACACATTGACCAAAGTACTTGAAGGGATTTCTCCTAATAATTGGAGTGTGACACTTAACTTTATTTCTAATTCCCTAAAGTCTATTCTGGAATACATCAATATTGAATCAATGTTGCCTTGGGTCTCATCAGCCCAGGGACTAATGAGCGATTACACCCTTTATTTGTCATTCAATCACTCATCGCAGAATCACTGAACATCTACTGTGGGCCATGCCCTGGGACTAAATAGTGAACAAGACAGGCGTTGTCCCTCAGGAAGCTTATGGGTCAAAGTGGGAGCAGAGTCATGCTGTAGCATGGAGAGTACCAGCCACAGAAGAGTCCCTTTCCACCTCCTAACAAACTTTCCTTTCTAGCCATGTTTTTAATCTTAATAAAAGACTCTGTAGGACCCTCCACTCAGATTGAAAGTGTTCTGGGGTCTCACTTAGATAAAGTCTGTTCTTGAAAGACTTGAGCTTCCTGAACATAATACATTCCATTTCAATATGGAGTAAATATATTCCTGCTTGTGTATATTCCTGCTTGTATACAATTTTCCCTTCTACTTTATTTGTCTAATTTTTACCTTCTTTCAAAGCCCAGATCAGGTTCCCTTCCTCACTGAAATGCTCCCTCAACTCCCAGGACATTCATTATTTGTGCCACTTGTTTTCTCGACTCCGTAGATTATTTATCTTTTCTTATATCTGCCCTCCAACCATTTTTAACATTTTCATTTTTGTATTCTGTTGTTTAGAAAAATGCCTAATGCCCCATGGTTACCCACAAAATGTTTATTGATGATAAAAACACATATTTTTCTATGAACTTGATGATTATCAGGCCTAAAGAATAAAACTTTCCAAGGTAAACACTTTTTGACAGTTAGCTTTTGGCCAGGAAGAGTCAACTTTAGTATCTGTGCATTTCATTTTAGGCATCTTTTCAAGCCATGTGTCATGAGGTCAGCTTTTTCAACACTGGTCTCATGTGTAGGGGTATATTACAGAGTTCAGGAAACAGGGCACACAAAAGGAGAAAGAAGTCTTGTAGTTTGTAAGACTGAAAGAGCAGTGGATGCTCCATGGGAAGCAGCTGGTCGTTTGTACCAAGGATTATATACACAGTATAAGTGAGACTAAATAAAGAATTGAGTGAAAATCCCAGACACACCACTAGAAATTAGGACAGTAAGATAAGACAATGAGTTCCACATTCATGGTCAAGAAATGTCAAGAACAAAACAGAGGATAGGACAACTCATTTGATCAAGGCCAAGGAAGCTGTAAGGATCCAGATCACAGACCAGGCAGTGAGGGAATCTGGAACCAAATCAAGCTCAGGGACCCTGAGCTTTAGTAGCATCACCTCCCTCTGTCTCTCTAGCCCAGCACTGTCAGATAAAAATATAATGTAAACCATGTATGTAAGCCTTAATTTTCTAAGCCACATTAAAAAAAATAAAAAGGTAATATGAATTTGAATACTATATTTTATTTAAACCAATATATTCAATGGTGGATTCAATATAAGTACTATAAATGAGCTATTTTTCATTCTTTTTTCACATTAACCTTTCAAAATTTGACCTGTATTTTACACTAGGAACACTTCTTAGTTCAGACGAGCTGCATTTCTAGGGCTCAACACCAGATGTGGCTGGCTAGCACATTGGACAGCACAGCTCTAGCCTCCTGGTGAGAGTGGTTTCCTGCTGCTAATTTTGTGGTTGCTTCATCATCATCCCTTTGCTTTTTAGGTACAACATCACTTGTATAACTAATTCCCTGAATTAAAACCATTCTGTTGTAACTATGTGAAGCAGCTTCTGTTGTTGTTTTTTTAAGAGCCTGACTAAAACAAATTTCTTTAATAATAGTATAGAAGAAATATCAGAGGGTCAGCCATAAAGTAAAGAATCAAAGAAACAATACTAAAATTTGTATGGAAGCACAAAAGACTACAAATAAGCAATCTCGAGCAGCAAGAACACAGCTGGAGACATCACACTTTCTGATTTGAAATTATACTACAAAGTTATAATAGTCAAAATAGTATGGTACTGGCATAAAACAGACCCATAAATCAAAGAAACAGAATTGAGAGCCCAGGAATAAACCCACACATACATGGTCAACTACTATATATGTATGACAAGGGAGCCTAGAGGACTCAATGGGGAAAGGAAATCCTGCCATTTGTCACAGTGGATGAACATGGAAGGTGTTATGCTCAGTGAAACATGCCAAACAGGAAAAGACAATACTTCATGATCTCACTTCAGTGTGGAATCTAAAAATTAAAAAAAACAGAAGTCAAATTCATAGTAACAGAGAGTAGTACGGTGGTTACCAGGAGTTAGAAGGTGGGGGAAAATAGGGAGATGTTGGTCCAAATGTACAAATATTCAGTTATAAAAGGAATAAGCTCTGGAGACCTAATATACATCATAGTGACTATAGATAATATAATATATTGTATTCTTGAACTTTGCTAAGAGAGTTGATCTCAAGTGTTCTCAGCACAAAAATAAGGGTAACTATGTGAAGTGACAGATATGTTGATTACCTTAAATTTGGTAATTGTTTCACAATATATATCAAAACATCATGTTATACAATCTGAACATATACAATTTTTATTTGTCAATCATACATCATTAAAGTGGCAGGGAGTGGCATACAGGTGGTCACAGAAGTAAACTTCAGCAGTGACCACAAAAGCACTGTCTAAAGAGAGCAATGTTGATAATCAGACTCCTAGAGTTATGATGAACAGCATTACTCGTCATGCTGGGAAAGGGTGTCCCAAATTCCTTTAGCAAAGGCGCCTTATCATCCAGCTCCTCCTCCTCCTTTCCTTCCCCTGCTTCGTTGCCATTGTTCTATGCACACTAAGCAATCCTTATTGTAATTTTTTTAATTACTTTATTGTTGTTCAATTACAGTTTGAATTTTTCCCCCACCACTCTCCCCCCACCCCAATCCTTATTGTAATTTGGCTTCCCATGCAGGTCTGCCTATTAAGTAGGAAGCATTAGCTAACAGATTTAAAAACCTGGTCCTTCTCTTTGTGACCTCACTGGGTACTTGCATTAAGGTGTCCTCACCATGCAGCATCTTGTCACACATTACAGACCCCAGCAGGAGTCTGCTATAGTGCTCCAGTCATAGACTTGACCTGGTAGGTCTTAGTTTTTCTGTACTTGGGCCTCTGCCATCTGTTTCCTTTGTGAAATAAAAGGAGATCAATTCTATTAAACGTTTAGGGCCATAGAGAACCGGAAGGGACAATATTGTCTCCTGGTCCAAACCTGTATTTTTTTAGAGATAGGGACAGTGAGGCCCACTGGGATTTAAAACATTGCCCAAAGTCATGCAGCAAATTAGCAGCAAAACAAAGATTATGATACATGTTTTCTGCTTCTTGAAACAGTGGTGTCACACATTAGGTTTGGGGACACCTTAGAACCTAGATAAAAGTTATATTTGTCTAGCATTAAGATTCCACAATGTAGAAACACATTTAGTACTTGGCCTACCAACAAATGACAGTTTATTTGAAATTTTATGCATGGTATAAATTTGGGAAATCAGGTTAGAATCTGTGGCGCTGCATTTAATATTATGGATACTTGAGCACACTGCACAAGGTTGGTAAAAGTCCATTGTTCCCTCTTTCCAAGTAAGTGTGATCCAACCTATCTTTTGCCAGGTGATGGTAATTTGAAAATGGAGTGAAATCTATCTCAAATAATAAACTAATTTGTTTAGGTTTGAAAATAATTATGTGAAGATTTAAACCAACAAAATGTAATAGGATTCATTCATGCATGCATGCATGCACTCATTCACTCATTCATTTCTTGGGTGTCTATACTAGGCAGTGTGGAAAAAACAAAGAAAAAAACAGAAGAATTTAAGTTTCTGCTCTTATGAAACTTAGATGCTGGTGTAGAAGCCACCAAATATGTGTCAGATTAAAAAAAGCAAACAATTACAGACAGTGATAAATGTGAAGAAAACTTCAGGTTGAAATGATAAGAATAGTGGAACATTTACTTTGGAAAGGATGGCTAGGGAAGGTCTCTCTAAGAGACGATAATTTAAGCTAAATTCTGTATTAAAAGACGATGCAACTTCCTGGAAAGAGAGGGAAGCATTCCAGGTAGAAGGAAAGGTGTAAAGGAGCTGAGGTGATAAGTTCTGGGATCTTAACAATACATAATAAACTGGAAGAATTTGGACTGTAGGCAATTCTGTTTTGTAGTAAAAGAAAATCTGTTTTAATTCAGATTTGACTTACTATCCAGTGGGGAGGGTGGGTAGAGTAGCATGAATGGACACAGGAACTGAGTCCATGTACAGCTCTGGTTCGCATGTGATTCTCAGGGGCTTCCCATGGAGTGCCTGGAGTTGTGACAGAGAACAAATAGAATAAAATAAAAACATCCTGGATAAGGGCCCTAAAAATAAAAGGGAACTTTCCATCTGAGGAGATGACACTAACTTGAGGAAAGACTTAGAGGGGACGGGGCACTGATCATCTCTCCACTCTTTCTCTGATCTCTCACAGTTGTCATTGTCAATAGAAAAATCACCAACAAAATAACACAAAAATGTGACACACGTGGCACTAAATTGACTGCAAAGAGGATACTTGTTTATAGTACGAGAGCTGAAATAAGAAGGCAGAGTGTCACTTAATATTCTACCTCAGTCGGAAACACGCCCGTTGGCTGGCAAATTTTTCACTCCTCTGTGCATGTCTGTGAATGACTGTGAAAGAATCATGATTTCGTTGTTAAAAATAAATTTTAGCAAGGAGGCAAAGTCACAGGTACAGAGGGTTGAATGCATGTGTTAAATATGTTTCAGACTTTGTGCCAAGCACTACATGTGTGTATCACCCTATTTAGTCCTTTTAGCAACTCTATGAGGCAGAGGTACTACTTTTATAATAGTGTGTAAATTGGGATTGAGTAAACTCCCACAGTCACACAATGTGCAAGCAGTGGAGCTAAGACTTCTATCCTGGGATCTCTGAAGCCAAAGCCCAAGTTCTTAGCTATTATGTGAATTTTCCCCATAAATGTGATGCCTCACCATGAGCTTTTCTTGTTGGGAAGCAGTCAATGGACGGAGACCGTGGTCTGTGTTTCCAAACAGTCACTTCTTCAGAGGGTGAGTGTAATCTTGAGCTGACTTGTGCTGTTCATCATAGGATATTATTTTTTCACTTCTATGCCTTAAAACACTGACTACCCATGGGAAGAGTTGGCAAGGTGTTGAACCCAGATACTTAAATCTAAATTGTTTGGGCACAGGGAAGATAATCAATACTACATGAAAATCTTCTGAGTTTAAGGCATAGGTTCCAAAGTTCAAACCCATGTAGTCCTTGACTTTCTAGAACTGGGTCTCCCATCTTCACTGAACCACAAATATAAATTTTAACATGATAGGGGATGTGAAATACTATTTTTAAAATATCAAAAATATGTATTATAAAAGGCATCACTTATTGAAATCTTATTTAATGATTCAATAAAAACAAAATTGATGATTCTTATTCGTTGCTGTGTAAGTGGAATGAATGTTTTCAAAGCTTGCATAAACTTTGTTTCTTTTCTAAATAAACCCTGCATGGGTCTATAAACTCACTCCTTGACTAGCTCCCAAATTTTTTCTCCTACTGGCTTATTGATAAAGTGTTTTGTTTATAATAGATTCAGTAACAAGCATTAGTTTCATGACTGGAGCAGAGCCTGTAAAACGAAGCACTTGGAATCCAGCAACTCACAACCCCTGACTGTCTTGTAGCAAATGTATTAGCTGTCAGCTTCCACTGTATGTAAGTCCACCATAATAATATTTAGCAATGTAAAATGAGAGCAATAACTAACCCATCCCTCACCCCGTCTCACATGAGGGTGTGTGTGTTCATCATGTACTGCTCAGAGGAATTTGCCAAGGGCCATGGCTACTCAGGCCTGTAGCATGTATCCAGCTGCATCATGAGTTGATGAAAAACTATTTCTCCTTTTAAGGATTATTTTCACGTTGAGCCAAAGAATGAGTCTGATGAAGAGATCTGATTGGATCATCAGAGAAACAATGATATGGAAAGCGAGGATGAAATGGTAGTTGTGTGTGTCTTCTCAGTGACAACATGAACACATAACTACTCAGTGAACCAAATGTCCAATTTCTGACTTAAATATGTAGATATTATTTTTTCATTCATTGGGTTTTAATACTCAAGGAAAATCTGAATAAACAAATAGATGATAAAAATTGGGAGATTTATTTGGCAGAGACCAGGCACTCTTGTATTTTATTTTCATTTTGTAACTGGTAGACAAGTAAGAAGAGTTCCATTTTGGTACAATCAGTAATACTCCAGGATAATTTCAGAAAATTATTAACAGACACAAAAAGAAGTCCTAATTCTGAGAAGCTAGGGTAGAAGAAAAAGTGAGTTGGAGTTTTTGAAACAATCCATTCATTCCAGGGAATGGACAAGTGTGGGAGCCAAAGCTCAGTAAGTTCCGAAGTAATAAAAACAGCCCAGCTGGATTGGATAAGGAATAGATATGCTTCATAATATTTACATGCATGAAAAGAGATACTTTGGCTAAAGGTTTTTTTATCTACTCAGAATGGTTTCTAACTGGTAACTAGAAAGTATATAAATTTAGATGCCAGTGTGTGGAGGCATCGAGAAAAACTCAAAGTAGGTATATTGGAAATTGTATGTTTTCACCTGCAAAAGAACACTAGAAACTTCTAATTCTTCATGAGCATCTCCCAAAGAGAACATTCTTGCCTGAGAAGTCTAGTTTAGTCTGGTATAACCTAAGGGAGTTTTCAAGGAAGGCAGGAAGACTTTATCCAAGGGCCAGGTAATTTAGGGAAAATATAAAGTTGCAATTGATTATTGAATACCAGTGGGGAAAGGAGGCTATTTAATGTTCATGCAACACTAAAAATTTTAGCTTATATAATACTTTAATGAATCTCACATGTTTCTAAATATACATCACCACTTATTGCATATACACCAGTGTTATAAGTGTGGCTTTTCTCTTACTAATGTCATGTGACAAGATGTCAGGACTCACAGATTATTTATGCATTATCCACCCTAAGTCTCTCCTTTGAGGCAGAGGAGCAGGACATTCTGACTCTCTGGAAAGAGTGTCTTCAGCCAGGGAAAACCAGAGCCAGTTTTTAAAATATATAGTACTCTTTTTTTTCTATTTACATTAATATTTCATTATTTCCTCATAATATGTGTGAACATTTCTTTGAGGAGCTGTAGGCTTGGAGTCACTCTTTGTAACTAATATTGTTTCAATTATTATATTTTACAGAAATATGTACACGTCCTCATGTTGATTCGTGTGAACTACTCAGTATGTTCCAGGGATAGTGTAAGAGCTGCATAGACTTTAGGAAGCTACAGTTCACATATTTTATTAAAAATGCCTATTAAGATCTTTACTTGCTAGTCAGGAAGTGACAACATCGATCACTGAAAAATATTTGTCAATTTTGTGACAATATCGCTGCCAATTTCTTTTTGTTCTTGGTTGATCATTAGCCAAGCCTGCATTTAGCCAGCTCATCTCAACCTCATAGAAAGCTATGACTTTAGCCTTAACATACACAATAAATTCCTGCATCTTTTTGTCATGTATTATGCATAGTTTTCTGCCTGTCTTCAAGAGTGGACTCCTAGATGCCTTGGAGAGACATAGGTAACATTTTGTGTGCTTTATTCACCTTATTTTTACTTCAAATATGTGACAAATTCCAAACTTGGTACTGGAAATGCCCATGGAAGCTCTAGCTTGGTCAAGGAAATAAACACAGACGAGTATTGTGGGATAATTGCTGATGGAATGTGCGCCAAGCGCTATGAGAGCTCAGAGAAGAGTATCTGTGTCTGAGTTAGACAAGAATGCCTAGTGGGTGAAGGAATGCTTGAACTGGGTATTAAAAACTAAATAGAAATTGGGTCGGTAAACAATAGCTGGAGCACCTTCCAGGAAAAGGGAAAAACTATGTAAAATTACGTTGGGTCATAAAGTATGTGAGAAAGTATAAGAGATGAGGCTGAGATGGGACTTCATTCTATAGACCATTGAAGGAGACTCATTGAAAGGTTTTTATGTCACTGAATGAAGGACAAGTTGTGAGGAACAAGAATAAAGAAAGAGGAACCAGTTAGAAGCACGTTATACAAAGAATCCAGGTGATTTGATAAGATCCTGAGGATAATATATATTTAAATTTAACAAATAGAGCATATATAAAATCTATTTAACACAAAACACTTATGTGTCAAGCCCTGGTCTAAGCAATTGATAAATATTGACTCATCAAACTACACTGCCCCTATGAGGTAAGTACTATTATTATCATCTCACTTTTTTTGACTGAGGAGATCAAGGAACTGAAAGGCTAAGAACTTTGCTCAAGATCACACAGCTAATAAATGATAAAACCAGATTTGAAGCCAGGAAGTTTGGCTCCAGTATCCTTCTTCTTAGCTATTATACCACATTGCCTTTCTATATTTAAGAGTAGGAGCTCATTGCGTGGCTTGAGTAACTAGGTGGATATTGACACCATCTATGTAGACCAGGAACACAGGAGGAGGAACAGATTTCAGACAAGTATAGAACTAATGAGCTCAGTTTTAAGTATGCTGAGTTTGAGGTCCCCACACTTTGCTCGGCCCTGAATCACAACAGACAATTGTTGACTGTAGCCAATTACCTCTAGAGCACTAGAAACTGCAGTGTGTCAATGTTGGTGCTGGTCTGGAAGCTTCTCAGGGACTGACTGGGTGGTTTCTACGTAGGTTGAAAGTAGTAGCATACCATGGAAGTTGGTGGGACATGTGCACTCACACACCTGGTGCCCACTACCCACCTCTCCCTAAATCAGAGCCCAACATGTGGAAAAATCACCGAGAGCTATACTCTTTTATATTTTAGGGGAAGTTCAGGAACTGCAGTTCTTTCCTCTTCTCTCTCCTCAAATCCCACTGCAAACAGGTAAAAGAGCTTTCATGTTTTATTGGACATATTTTGAGCAAAAGTCACAGCTTAAAGGTCACTAATTTAGGGCCATTGTGACAAAAATTTCAAATAGGTAAACATCTACAATATTTCACTTTAATTCAAGATAAGGCAATGAAAATAATATCTGCCTAAAGAGAACTAAACTTATTAAAAATTCTGCACAAACCCTCAGATTCAACTTCCAGTGCTGTCAGTTGGAATTCCCTCAAAATATTTAAAAGGGACAAGTTAAGTTTATGATACATCATTGTGCCAGGGCTTTTTATCTGATGTTTACTGTTAGTTTTATTTTTTCTACTTGCCAAGGTTTAAAAATGGGTACAAGATTAAAACAAATTTTTGAAGCAGCCTTCAAATCTTTGGTGGTTGTTGAATTCCATTCCTTACCATGCTTGCCGTGGGAGAGGAATGAAAATAAAACACTTCTCAACAAATAGGTAAGTCTTGACATATTGTTCCGTCATGCAGCTAGGGGATGGGACAAAGAAAGACAAGTTGTGTTATATTTGAACAGGCGTTCTTTCATGAGCATTGAGTCCTCTGGGAATGTCTCTGAATTTATTTTGTGATTCCTAACTCTTCAATGCATACAGTTTTCTGTAAAGTTCTGTGATGTAAGGGTTCATTCAATAGTTTGCTCATCGTCCTAGAGCACAGTGAGTTATCCCTTAATTTCTCCCAGAAGTTCACAAGCCAGGAAGTCAGAAAACTGATACGGACAAACACCCTTAAGTGTTTGGCTGCGTTTATAAGTTATGTTAAGGATATCTCTCTTCAAGTACAGGCTGTACCCATAACAGAATGATAGGTATGCCAAGCTACTCAAAAAAAAAATCCCTCCAATATCAATACATGGGTTTGTGCTAAAATAATATATTGTTATCCTTGGAGAGACTGAAATGACCTTTCCCTTTAGATCCTACTTATAAAAGTAATGAGTAGAATAAAATTTGTAGGATTGAAACAATAGCCTATAAATCCAATTTCACCTTTTCCTCTGGACTCATGACCAATACATTGATCTGCACACAAGGCATATTCACTAGGATGTAACAGAGCCTTCAGTCTCAGCATGCCCAACATCTTCTCTGTAAGACATGTTTTCTCTTAGTTTCCACTTCTCTTAGTGGTGTCATCATGTACCCAAACCAGAAATCCTAGAGAACTTTTCAGTTGCTCGATTTCCCTAGTTTTCCAGCCCTGGCTTTAAATATCTCTCAAGCATATTCTCTCTCTTATACCACCACCGCCACAACCATTGCCTTATTTCCGGCTAACATCAATTATCTCTCCTCTGGACAATTGCAATTCCCTCCAAACTAGTGTCAACTATTTCCAGTCCCTTCACAAAGCCAAGGAAGTAAATATTTTAAATCACAGTCTTATCATTCCCCTTCTTAATTCTCTCCCCCAACCCCTGCCTCACTGGTTTCTAAATTCTTACATTAGAAAGCCCAAGCTCCTTGGTATAGCACCTAAGGCTCTTCTTGGCCTGGCTCCTCGAAACCATGGTCTCATTTTTAAGCTCCAGTCATGAGGTCACCGGTTCAGAGAAGTTTTTAGGTCCCTGAACATTCCAAGGTTTGTCTTGCCTTCATTCCTGTCCAGAATGGGTCAGTTCCTTCTATGTCTACTACTTAGGTAACATGCAAAACCTTTATAAAGACCCCTCACATCTACTTTTTTAGCTCAGGGAATTGTCCAGAGTAGCCTCTTCCAGGTGCCTTGATTGTTATCATGCCTTCCCACATGTTCCCTATGTGACTGACTTTTTACTCATCTTCTCCTAATAGTTCCCTTGAGTTTTCACCCCTCTGGTTCCAAGCAGGAAAGCCCTCAGGCAAATGGAACTCCATCCCCATATTCTACCCCAAATCCTTCATACTGAGTGCCCCTAAGGGCCCATCTGGAGAGTGGAATGAGTCTCCCCTTTTGTACAACACTCTCTACCTCCTCTACTGATTACAAGTGCTTTTCATTGAGCTTCAAAACCAAGTTCAAATGTTCCCAACTCTGAGACACCTTCCCTGTTCTATCCAGATAAAGATGGTTGTTTCTTCCTATTCGTAACTCTGTGCCTTGTTCAAATTTCTATTTTATTTATCACTCTTTATTGTGTGATCTTGGGCAATATCTTTAAGTTTTCTTTGGCTGATATGTAAAAATGGGATAAATTAACTCTTGGGGTTGCCATCACATTGTAGTTATTCAGTAAGTGGTTGCTAAGAATTGGTGGAAAGGATGTTTCTAACCAAAAATAGAAAGTCATATAAAGACTAGAGATATATTCATGCCATGACTATTTTAGGGATTAGGTGTAGCAGCACTTTTGTGATTTTAATTTTTTTTATCTACATCTAAAAACTATGGCCCCTAAGAGAAATAAGCCGCTCAGAGAGACAAATATATTATTTCACATATATATGGAATCTAATGAACAAAATAAACAAAATCAAAACAGACTCATAGACACAGAGAACAGACTGACAGCTGTCAGAGGGGAGAAGGGTTAGCGGGCTAGGTGGAAAAGGTGATGGAATTAAGCAAAACAAACAAAAAACCTCATAGACACAGACAACAGAACGGTGATTGCAAGAAGGAAAAGGGGATGGGGGGAGGTAGAAGAGGGTAAAGAGGAGATAAATGGTGACAGAAGGAGACTTGATTTGGGTGGTGAACACACAATACAATATACAGATGATGTATTTATTATAGAATTATACACTTGAAACCAATATAATTGTATTAACCAATGTTATCCCAATAAATTCAATAAAAATTTAAAATAATATAATAAAAGTTATGGCCCTGGATTTAGTAGAATTAAAATAACTGGGTCCTCAATTTCACAAAGTGCCCTTAGAGACCTTTAACAAAATTAGACAAAGAATATTAATGCCTGTGAACATAGATTGTCTTTGTGCATCGTCAGGAGTAAATGAAGTATTTATTCACATACTGAACTTCTTAAAGTTGCTCAATAAACTCATGCGTTACCTCCGTTTGGTGAAGTGGTCTCTGAGCGAAGTCATGGCCTTAGATCTGTGATTTATAGATAGCATGCCTTTGTAGAAGCATACTCCACATCAGGGTTTCCAGTGCAACTGAAATCTCAAGAAGTCACATGAGAATTTCCCCAAGGGTGGTTCTGTTCTCCAAATGGAACAGTTCAGAAAATCTGTTTTCCCCTCATTAGATCATTCCACAGTCGTTCAATAGTCACCAATGATGGCCTCCTCAGTCTTTTTTCTTCTTGCCCTCTGTGCACTATCTGGCACTCCTGAAATCAACCTTATTCTTAAAAAGTTTCCCTCTTGGCTTCTATAAAACTCAACTATCCTGATCTTTTTCAAACATAGCATCTTCTGATTTTTTATCTTTCAGCCTAAAAATGTGTGTTCTTTACATGCTTTAATTCTGGGAATTCAGCTCTTCTGTCTCTCTATTCTCTCTTTGCTTCCCTTTAATGGATGGCTGATAGCAAAGCAACATCTTTTTGTCTGCTGCATGTTTGTATGAATATATCTCAATCACCACTTTAAACTCAATGTTATAAGTTCAAAATCAATACTTGAATTCCTATCAAGAATGGATTCTTTTATCTCTGCTAATGATATGCCCATATTTCAGTTGTACAGGTATTTGAATACTGAACAAGAGTTAGAAAAACATTTTTTCTCTGGTCACTTGGAAGGCAGACAGGGACAAAGTCTGCACTTTTTCATAAGTTTTACTTTACTTTTCAAAATTTCTATCACCATCAGAGTTAAACTTATTCAGAGAAATTTCTATCTAAAAATTAGCTGTAGGACTTCCAATCAAGCTGGAGACATAGGTAGATACACTTTGCCTCTTCACACAACCAAAGAAGGACAACAACAAATTTAAAAACAAAAAATAACCAGAACTGCCAGAAAATCAAACTGTGTTAAAGTCTGGCAACCAAGGAATTAAAGAAGAAACATTCATCGAGACTGGTAGGAAGAGCAGAGAGGGGTAGCCAGGGCAGACAGGATGCATGGCAAAGTGGCTGGAGGACCAGGTGGTCCCACTTTTGCATGTGGATAAACCGGGAGGAATAACTGGGGAGCAAGACAGACCATCCAACCCAGGGTACCAGTGCGGGAAAAGAAAGCCTCAAAACCTCTGACTGTAAAAACCTGGGGGCGGGCGCTGGTTGTGGTGGCAGGAGAAACTCCCAGCCTCACAGGAGAGTTCATTGGAGAGATCAACAGGGTCCTAGAACCTACACAGGCCCTCCCACCTGGGAATCAGAATCAGAAGGGCCCAATTTGCTTATGGGTAGCAGAGGAAGCGACTGAAAGCCAGCAGAGAGCCAAAAAGCAGTATTGTTCCCTTTCAGACCCTTAACCCACATACAGCACCACAATGTAGAGACCTGGGTTGCCCCGCGCTGGTAAATACTGCAGTGTCTGCCCCTTACAACATAACAGACATGCCCAAACAAATAAAAAAATGTGGCCCTAATGAAAGAACAGATCAAAACTCCAAAAATAGAATCAAGTGATGAAGAGATAGCCAACCTATCAGGTGCAGAGTTCAAAACACTGGTAATCAGGATGCTCACAGAAATGTCTGAGTATGGTCACAAAATAGAGGAAAAAGTGAAGGCTATGCAAAGTGAAATAAAGAAAAATATACAGGGAACCAACAGTGAAGGGAAGGAAACCAGGACTCAAATCAACAATTTGGAGCAGAAGAAAGAAATAAACATCTAACCAGAACACAATAAAGAAACAAGAATTCAAAAAAATGAGGAGAGGCTTAGGAACCTCCAGGACGTCTTTAAATGTTCCAACATCCAAATCACAGGGGTGCCAGAAGGAGAAGAGGAAGAGCAAAAAATGGAAAACTTATTTGAAAACATAATGAAGGAGAAGTTCCCCAATCTGGCAAAGGAAATAGACTTCCAGGAAGTCCAAGAAGCTCAGAGAGTCCCAAAGAAGTTGAACCCAAGGAAGAACACACTAAGGCACATCATAATTACATTACCCAAGATTAAAGAGAAGGAGAGAATCTTAAAAGCAGCAAGAGAAAAGGAGACAGTTACCTATAAAGGAGTTCCCATAAGACCATCAGCTGATTTCTGAAAGGAAACCTTGCAGGCAAGAAGGGGCTGGAAAGAAGTATTCCAAGTCATGAAAGGCACGGATCCACATCCAAGAATACTCTATCCAGCAAAGCCATCATTTAGAATGGAAGGGCAGACAAAGTGCTTCCCAGATAAGGTCCATTTAAAGGAGTTCATCATCACCAAGCCCTTATTAT
>VMDR010015988.1:0-21680 GCA_007922815.1 Macrotus californicus | reverse complement strand
AAAATAACCATTAAGGAAAATAGTTACAATACTACCAATACTATATGTATCAAAATTCCTTAGCAATAGTGGATAAAGTAGTAAAGAAATATGGTCAAGAGAAGAATTTCTGGCTTTTGACATGATTGATGAGGAAACAAAAACAAAGTTCTGTGTAAGTCTATTACAAAATGGAGGAGGGTGATCAATCAACGAGAACAATGATTTTAAAGTGCAAAACAGTCACAGAAATTAGGTTTGTGGATGTCATCATAACCGTGGGAGATTCCCTGCTACCACACCACTACCAAACAAGAGGTAAGATTTAACTGGCAGAATTATCTGCTGAACAATTTGAAGTGATAACTAGAAGGGGGAAAGGTTTTAAAATGAACTATTAAATGGCAAATTAAATAACTTTTGAGTTCACTAAACTGCAATGTGCATTTCCAAGGTAGTCTATTAAATGTACTAGGGATTTTAAGATCCTAAACCAACATGGGGACACAAATTTAGACCCCCAAATACTTTTCAGTCCTAGTAAACTGACAAAAAGCCCAAATGCCCAGAATGTGTCCATTTTGTTTAATTCGTATTTTCATATTCACTAAAGAGTCACACAGCTCATCAAAGCATGTGAGCTACAGTACTTAGTTGTTTCCTGAAAGCCAAAATAATTAATCAGAAGGTATTCCAATATAAATTGTTTTAACGCAGTGACGATGTGTATCAACTAATAGTTTTAAGTAAGCAGACTTTACATTTACCTGGCCACATCAGTATCAACTAAATACTCAATTTCAGTATCAACTAGAAGTTCTAAATCATAAAGAACTTGAAAGAAATACAATTTAAAAGAATCTACCTACACTTTCCCCTAAGCACATAGGACAATTAAGGCTGAATTATTTCTTATAACTACTTATTTTTAATTTGGATTACTAAGATGCATATTTGATTAAATTTCCATAATAAAAAAAAATAAGAGAATAAGCAACTGGTTGGTTCCATGACAATTCTTTTTTTTTTTTTTAAGATTTTATTTATTTATTATTTTTCAGAGAAGGGAGGGGAAGGATAAAGAGAGGGAGAGAAACATCAACATGTGGTTGACTCTCACTTCTCCTCACTGGACACCTGGCCTGCAATCCAGGCATGTGCCCTGACTAGGAATCGAACCAGCGACCCTTTGCTTCACAGTCTGGCGCTCAATCCACTGAGCCGCACCAGCCAGGGATGCATGACAATTATTTTTATTTTTATTTTTCCTTAATAGACAGAGGGAAGGAAGGGAGAAAGAGAGGGAGTGAAATACTAATGTGTGTGGATGCCTCTTGCACGCCCTCCACTGGGGACCTGGCCCGCAACCCAGGCACGTGCCCTGACTGGGAATCAAACCAGCGACCTCTTGGTTCACAGGCCCGTGCTCAATCCACTGAGCTGCACCAGCCAGGGCGACAATTCTTGATAATTGAACAGATGATGGGATGTCAGGATTCTCTTAAGCACAATTACGGTGTTCATCAACTATTCCTGTTCCTATATCCATTATATACAGAACTACAGTACGCATTCGACTCCACACTAAAAACGTCAAGGCACTGGGTATACCGTTTAAGATGACTCAGGATAAAATCTGTTCACATACAAGAGTAATAAACAGTGACTGGCTTCTACATCTGCATTCCTGTATTATTTATAAACATTGGTCACCCTAAATATGCATTTATGATTTTTTTTAAAGCTGGATGATTAAAAAGCAATTAACCAAATTAAGTAGAGGAAAAAATCTAGCATAAATGGATTTTTTTTAAGGAGCAATTAAAGCAACTAAAAAACTTTGCAATTAAAACAGGTAAGAGAGCCCATTTGTTTAGAAAAGATATATAATCTCAAGTGACAATTTGCCAATAACCTCTCTTCTCTTCCCAGCAGATAGCTAGTAATTGTTTTCTCTCTACATAATCAATATATAAGCTTGAGTCAAAAGGTTAAAGATGAAAAAAATGCAGATTTTCCATCAGGCTTATTATGCAAATCAAAGTGTGCCAACTGCCCTTGGTGCTTCCATCAAATGAGGGGGGAAATCGTGTAATTTCTAAAATGCAATGCATCACCACACCAGGTAAGAATCTCTGTATATCCAGTTTTTTACAGGTCCAAATTTTCAAGACAATCCTATCTTTTTAGTGCAGCAGTTCTCTAAATGTGGTCTGAGGACCTTATACAGGGTCCCCAAGGTCTTTTTAGGGGTTCTATGAGGTCCTTCCTATTTCAATTACATATCTGTGTGATGCCAGATTTTCTTCATAGACTTCACACACACACACACACACACACACACACACACACACACACATATACACACACACAAACACGCAATAGTATAATCACAGTTTAAATACAGAAGTAGTTATGAGAATCTAGATACCTTATTAAAAATGAGCCACTAAAGAGATCTGCAAAAAAGGTAAAATAATGTCACTCATCTCATTATTTGTTTTTAAAAAAGTTATAGCATAGTAGCTGAAGATCTAAAATTAAAATTGATTAGGGAGTTTCCTCCCCAGAAGCAGACAACATCTTGAAGTGGAAAGTTCTCCCAAGATCATGGATGAAGATCTTCATCTCAATATGAAATTTTTATGCCCTTTCCTTCTGCTACTTGCTTTTTCTTGCTGTTAATGCATAGGCAGGTAATGCTCCTTACTCTGGCAACTCTCATTAAATCTAAGGTCATAACTACAGAGCAAAAATCCCTAGAATTTCTTGCCAAGGTGGTTTTAAATAATAGAATCGCTTTAGATTACTTATGGGCTGAACAAGCAATAAGTCTGGGCCATAACCAAATACATTCTCTTACTATACCTGGATCAACACCTTTGGTATTGGAGCAAATACAAGAAATTAATGAACGGGTTAAAACAGGAGCATTTTTTAAATTTATTTGAACCAGTTGGTTTGGTTCACAGGGAACCCTGACTAAAGAGCACACTTCAGGCTCCTGGTATTATCCAACTGACAGTCATCACTGCAGTCTGTCTCCCTAATGACTATGTCCTCTCAAAGGTCTTAAATTTGTGTTTGCAGGCATCAGCAGTCCATCACATGGTCTCATGGTGCTTAGAGAAACAGAAACAAGACGAACAACAAAAGCAGTTCTTCCAGGGACCTGACACCATAACCAGTGAGTGTCACAACAAGACAAAGACTTCAAAAACTTAACTAATGATGACCAAGAGAGGCACTAACACTAATTTTTAATTAATCTTTTATGTATGAGAGGATGATCAAAAGGGGGGAGTTCTTAAATTAAACAAGGAATCTATTAGACTGAGGTGCTTCTAATACTTTAGCAGCCTATGTGAGCAAACCAAAACCTAGGCCAGTAAAACGCCTCATGGTTAAGAAATCAGCCCTGGCTGGTGTGGCTCACTGGATTGAGCCCTAGCCTGCGAACCATGCCCTGGGTGCAGGCCAAGTCCCCAGCTGAGGGCCTGTGAGAGGCAACCTGCAAGATGTTTCTCTCTCTTCCTTTTTCCCTCCCTTCCCCTCTCTCTCTAAAGTAAATAAATAAAATATTTAAAATAAATGTTCCATGACCATCCTGGCTGGTGTGGCTCAGTGGATTGCATGCCAGCCTGTGAACCAAAGAGTCGCTGGTTAGATTCCCAGTCAGGGCACATGCCTGGGTTGTGGGCCAGGTCCCCAGTAGGGGGGCACGCCATAGACAAACACACATTGATGTTTCTCTCTCCCTAAAAATAAGTAAAGAAAATCTTTAAAATAAAAAATAAAATAATAATAAAAAATAAATGGTACATGATAAAGGAAAAACCTCTCTTAAAAAAAAAGAAATCAAACCTAAGGACAGTCAATCACAAACACCTTATTAGGACTTTCCAAATAAGGCAGCAGCTTATGTTCTAACCAATCAAATAACTTTCTTGCTTTGCTTCTGCTTTTTCTCTATTAAGTCTTTTCCCTAGCTCCTATTGATAGAGCACTCCTAACCACATCTGGTTTGGCACTTCAAACCAATTTTTGTCCAAATAAACTATTAAAATGTAAAAAAGAGTCATGTCAAATGAATTAAATAAAAATTTCAAATTAAAAGTTTTGATTTCTGCCCAGGTTGGTGTGGCTCAGTGGATTGAGCGCTGGCCTGAGAACCAAAGGGTCACTGGTTCGATTCCCAATCAGGGCACATGCCTGGGTTGCAGGCCAGGTCCCCAGTAGGGGATGCGTGAGGCAACCACACATGGATGTTTCTTTCCCTCTCTTTCTCCTTCCCTTCCCCTCTCTCTAAAAATAAATAAATAAAATCTTAAAAAAAAAAAGTTTTGATTTCTAATATGGCAAATGTCTACTACCTAAAATAAATAAAAGTTCAATAATTTAAGAATGTAAAAGTGTCCCTAGCCAGAAAGTTAAAAAACAAAAACAAAAAATCAGAATTTAGCCTGATGTGATTCCAATTCCATTTTCAATTCTGCCACTTCTGATGTAGCCTGAACTAAGTCTCTGTATTTTATGAAAAAATGAAGAAGGAAATACTCAACTGTGTGGTCTAGTAAAGCACCTCATTTTGCTTCTCTGAACTTTAGCTTCCCTAGTGGATTACCAGACCTCATGACCTTCCTTCAAAGGTCCCGCTAATTCTAGGGTCTATGACTCCACCCACCTCCAACATTCCATCCACCTTTGACATCTCTCAAGTATGTATCTACAGGATAAAATCCACATTCTTCATCAAAAGAGAGGAGTCTTTACAAACACGGCCCCAAACTAATTTTCTACTTGCTCCTTCTCATTCCATTCCCTTGTCATGACACTTACCCTATCCACTAATGATCTATCCACACAAGAACATTAAACCAGTTTCTAATCAGGTACCTTTTTAAAAATTATTAGATACAAGTCCTTAGTTAAATTACTTCCTCTCTAATCCTTAACTTTCTCATATGTAAATGGTGAAAATACCTACCACTTGTGAGGGGCTACGGTGAGTTATGATTATAAAATGCTTCGCACTCTGCCTAGCATATAGCTAACATATGAGAGCTCTTGCCCATACCTATTCCTGTTAGAGGCACCTTTCTGTCCATCCCTGCCTGCCTTGCCTTCAAGGAATTAGCTCTAATATTAACCTCCTGCTTTGTAGCTGTTCCTGACATCCACATCTCACCCTATAGCATTCACTGGTTTCTTAGCTATATGTTCCTGAGCCTTGTTTACTACAATGTCTATCTCAAATGCCTTCATTCTGTATCATAAGTCTTTATTTGAAAGTCCAATGGATTCATCTTTGTAAACACAGAACCTCATATGGTGCCAGATATGCAATGAATGTGCCTCCAAGAAATTACTGACTTGAATTGTGCAAGCAATTGAAATTAATGCTTGGGAAAGTATACCAAGCTCAGTAAAATAAAGATATTAACTGAACTCAGTATCTGAGAGTGAAATGCAAGTTTCTTTGTCGCAAACTGCAGTCTTTCTTCAACCATTAATTATTCAAGAATTATGATGGCTGTTCTAACTAAAGTACTAGAAATGTAACCGACATATATTAATAACCTGACTGAAAAATAACCAACATCTATAAAAACAAAACCACTTCCTGGATCCTATTATCCAGAACTTTGTGGAAGATGATTAAAAAAAAAAATTCTACTGGTGTGGCTCAGTGGCTTGGGTGTCATCCCACAAACTGATAGGTCCCCTGTTCAATTAGTGGTCAGGGCACAAGCCTGGGGTGCGGGCCAGGTTCCTCATTGGGGGTGTGCAAGAGGCAACAGATTGATGTTTCTCTCGCACACTGATGTTTCTCTCCCTTTCTCCCTCCCTTCCCCCTCTCTAAAAATAAATAATTTTAAAAAAAATTCTAGGATGAAAGCAAAAGCACAATTAAAATATACACCAAAAAAGTTAAATGTCTAACAAAGTCTAGAGTCTTTGGATGCACTGTTCTCTTTCATTCACTAATCCTATCATTGGAATACCTACATCACAGGCTCTCAAGGGGGACAATTTTGCTCCTCAGGGGACATTTTTGGCTGTCACAATTTAAGTGGGGAGGAGGCTTAGTACCACCTAGTGAACTGCAGCCAGGGATGCTGCTAAACATTCTATAATGTACAGGACAGTCCCCACAACAAAGAATTATCTGGCCTCAAATATCAACAGTGCCAAAGTTGAGGCCTACATTATTTCTTTGACTGCTTACCCTTTTTGAAAACCCAATATGCTAATTTTAGGCTGCAATCCAAACATGGGATCCTTAAAGTGACTTGTTCTTCCTTATTAGTAATATATCACTTTATAAAAATATTTGAATAACTCCAAAACTCACAGGGAAAAAAAGTGAAAAGAGATCAACTTGTGAAAATCATACTCAAGAGGAAGGTGGGGTCTGAAACTCTGATGTCACTCAATTTTGGAAAACATGACAAAAAAGAAAACACCAAATAACTTCTTACCATATGTGCTTTGTTATGTCAATCATAGGGCCGAAGTACTTGTGAACAAAACTGTTTTATAATTTAAACAAATGATGGGTGAAATATACAGTAATGCTATATCCCTATTCTTAGTAAGGTTTACATCAATGAAAAGTATTCCACTCATATTAAAAGAGTTCTTAGCACAACAGCTTTCTTCACCCTCAACCTAGGGATTTAAGGTGGTAGTTCAGTATCACAAATTTTTCCTCACCAAAATACCATGTTCAGAAGAAATTAGTAAAACTTCTATTTTGCATAAAGAGCTTAATGTATTTTTTTTGTTTTATAACTTCAAGACACTTTAAGTTTACCTTAAAAAATGATAATATAGCCCGGGCTGGGTGGCTCAGTTGATTGGTGCATCATCCTGTACCCTAAAATGTTGTGGGTTTTAATTCCCAGTCAGGGCACCTATCTAGGTTGTGGGTTTGATCCTAGGTCAAACCTAGGTCTCGGTGCATGCTACAGGCAACCGATCAATGTTTCTCTCTCACATCACTGTTTCTCTTTCTCTCTCTTCCTTCCTCTCTCTCTAAGATCAATAAACATATCCTTGAATGAGGATTTTTTTTTAATGACATTTAAATCAATAACAAAAAAAATCCCAACTAGATGCAAAAATGGGCACCTTTGAACTTGAACAGACATTTCTCCAAAGAAAGTATACAAATAGCCAAAAAGCACATAAAAAGATGCTCAACATAATTAAGTGTTAGGGAAACTCAAATCAAAACCACAATGAGATACCATTTCACACTGAGGATGGCTATTCTCAAAAAACAGAATATAAAAAGTACTGGCAAGGATGTAAAGAAACTGGACTCTGCCCTAGCTAGTGTGGCTCAGTGGACTGAGTGCTGGGGTCACCAGTCCGAATCCCAGTCAGGGCACATGCCTGGGTGCGGGCCAGGTCCCCAGTAGGGGGTGTGTGAGAGGCAATCTCACATTAATGTTTCTCTCTCCCTTTCTCCCTTCCTTAACCTCTCTCTAAAAATAAATAAATTAAATATTTTTAAAAAAGAAAAAAAACTGGATTCCTTGTGCAGTGCTGGCAGAAAGGTAAAATGGAAACAGCATGGCAATATCTCAAAAAATTGTTGTATGATTCAGTAATTCCACTTTTGGGTACATAACCAAAAGAACTGAAAACAGGGACCTGAATAGATAGCTGTACACCCACATCCATAGCAAGTATAACAGCCAAAAGGTGGAAGAAATCCCAGCATCCATTAACAGATGACTGCATAAACAAAATGTGGTATCGACATACAGTGGAATATTATTCAGCCTTTAAAAGTCGAAGGAAATTCTGACATGCTACAGCTTGGACAAATTTTGAGGACATTATGCTAAATGAAATAAGCCAATCACAAAAGGACAAATAACTACATGAGGGAACTAGAGTAGTTCAATCACACAGACAGGAAGTTGAATGGTGGCTACCAGAGGCTGGGGAAGAGAAGGGAGAAGTGTTTCACGATTACAATGTCAGCATAGAAAGATGAAAACGTTCCAGAGACAGATGGTGGTAATGGTTGCACAATAATGTGAATGTACTTCAAGTCACTGAATTGTACACTTGAAAACTGACTAAAATGGTAAATTGTATGTTATTTTAACACTACACACACACACACACAAAGATAATTTAAGAAGTAAACTATAAAGTGAGTGACTCTTCTTCTCTTTGTTCTTACAAAAAGGTAAGAGATTCCAAACCACTCAATATAATAGGCTGTATCTGCTGCTTTCTGTCAAAAAGGCTCTGCTGAATCAAGAGGTCTCTCTACCCGATTTATGCAGGTAAAGTTCCTCAAAAATGAGTCAGCTCTAATTAATGATTCTTCAGTGCAAAAGAAATGGGAAAGCACTATTGGACTCTACTATATAAATGACAAAATAAGCTCTTTAGAGCCAAAGTTAATGAAAAGTTGTCTAAAGTCTTCAAGTTTAGTATACTTAACTGAGAAAAAGTGTATTGATATATTAAAGAGCAAAAATGCAATTTTTTTATTATAGAACAAGTATCTTAACTTTTGAGTGTTTTGTTTTGGCCCACAGATTTCTTCTACCATTAGAAACTACAAAGACGTCTAATGGGAAAAGGTCTGATTTAAAACAAAAGATGATGACTGCCCGGACCGGTGTGGCTCAGTTGGTTGTGCGTTTTCCCCCAAAGCGAAAGTTCACCAGTTCAATTCCCAGTCAGGCACCTGCCAGGGCTGTGGGTTTGGTTCCTCATCAGGGCGCGTTCAAGAGCGCCGATTGCGGTTTCTCTCTCACGTCAATGTTTTTCTCTCCCTCTCTTTCTCCCTCCCTTCAAATAAATATATATATATATATATATATATATATATATAAAAGATTAACTGAATTAACAGAGTAAAAAGAGAAAAGCTTTCTCTTAATAGACAAAGGTTAACAGAATCATGATCTATGAGCTGCAACTTTTCTTTTTACTGTCATCAGTTTTTATTTCTGATATAAAAATTAATTTATTTCCTAAGAACTTCTATGTACAGTAGAAAATCTAGACCTAAAAAAAAGAAAAGAAAATCTAGACCTCAGAAACAAACTTTTCTTGAGTTCTAGTTTCCATCTAGCTTTCACCTATGAGCTTTAATAATTATCAAGCATATCTAAGCCTTAGGTACTGACTCTACTTTTATAGGCAGGTAAGATTGCAAGAAAAACGGGTTTAGGGTTCATGGTCACTAAAGTGGTGGTAAATTCAACCACAAAAATTAAAATCATTGGTTCTATTTCTCTTCCTATTCTGAAGTCCAATAATTTACATAAATGAGAAAAAACAAAACTATTAAAGATTATTTTTTAAAGAGTGTCTTATTTTGACAGAAATAGCCATTCAAAATTGACCTTAGCCCTGGCTGGTGTGGCTAAGTGGACTGAGTGCCAGCCTGTGAACTAGAGGGTCATCGGTTCAATTCCCTGTCAGGGCACATGCCTGGGTTGCAGGCTGGGTCCCCATTTGGGGGCGAACAAGAGGCAACCAATTGATGTTTATATCTCCCTCTCTTTTTCCTCACCCTTCTCCTCTCTCCAAAAATAAATAAATAAAATCTTTTTTAAATTTTGAGCTTAAATATGCTATATGAGGTTAACCTGCTCACAGAAGACTAAGTACAAGTAATTCTTTGGAATGCAATTGTAGCGGCTGTCAATTTTTTAAGATTTGATTGATTGATGGAGAGCAGGAAATGGAGGAAGAAAGAGAGGGGGAGAAACATCAATGTGCAAAGGAAACATCAATCAGTTGCCCCTCACACGCCCCCAACTGGAGACCTGGCCTGCAACCCTGGCATGTGTGCCGACCAGGAATCCAACGGGGGCCCTTTCACAGTTTGTGGGATGATGCCCAACCCACTGAACCACACCAGTCAATGTTTTTAAGCTTATCTCTGTCTCTGAGTGGGGTTAAATAAAATATAGAAATTGTCAATCTATAGGATGAATGGCTAGATAATTAAAGCTTACCCTGCCCCAAAACCTGAAGGAATATCATTCAGTCTTAAAAAGGAAAAAAATTCTGACATCTGCTACAACATGGAGGAATCTTCAAAAGAGTATGCTAAGTGGAATAAGCCAGACACAAAAGGACAAATATTGTGTGATTTCATTTATGAGGTATCTAGAGCAGTCACGTTCATAAAAACAGACAGGAGAAGGCGTGGCTACCAGGGACTGCAAGATAGAAGAATGGGAAGTTGTTTCATGAACACAGAGCTTCAGTCTGGGAAGATGAAAAAGTTCTGGAGATGACTGGTGGTGATGGTCATACAACAAAGTAAATGTACACAATGCCACTGAACTACATACTTAAAAAAAGTAAAATGCTAACTTTTATGTTAGGTATATTTTGCCACAATTTTTTTTTTAAATAAAGCCTTACAAGTTTCAGCATTAAAAAATACAATTTGGTGGTTGTGAAACCTATTGTTCTAATAACAATAGCAAAAAAATGGAAGTGGCTACGCTCTTGCTAATCTATTACTAAGGAATATGAGGGTTATTTTCTGCTGAACTTTGTGGAGTCCAAAGATTCCCTAGTTAACTTTAAGAATGGTGAGATGATGAACTAGCAGAGACCTGGTCACAAAGTGCTTATCATTTTATGTTCAGATTTTGGGGGGCAAATATGTGATCAGATTCTGGTGTAGACAGATTTGCTGACTACAAAATTCATAGTGAAAAATTCAAAGTGGAAAAATTTTTCTACATATTTTCATTGAGTTCTAAAGAACCTTGGCCACAAGTACTTCTAGTTTAAATTCCAAAGAGCTGGACCCACAGAGTCATTACATTCTTAGCAATCTCTTAAGATGCAGAAAACTTGTTACTCAAAGCAAAAAGCATCAAACACGCATGCTCCATGGAAGTAATAAGCAGATACAACATGTCTGCCGAAGGAACAAAAAAAATCCTTCTGTGTGGCAGTACAGCCTTTAGAACATCCATGGGATGCCTTACTCAAGGGATAAACTAAGGAGAAAACTAAACTGTCAATTATAACACCATGCAATTTTCTCATTCTCTCAAATGAAGAAGTATGTGAAATCATAGATATATTTCTTATATGAACAACTAAAATGTTTCCAAAGGCATAAACCAAGAAAGCATACAGATCAAGGGAAAATGTGTTATTTATTCCAAATGGTTACCTATAACTGCTATAGCCTTCACCAAATCCACAAGTAAATTTGAACTTTGGGTTTTGCCTTTTTCCAATTTAACTTTGATGCTGATTTATCTCCTTCCCATCCAGAATAAAAAATTTTCTATTTCCCACTTATGAACTCTCTATTAAGGAAGTGCCAGACCCAAGAGTTATAAGGGCAATGAACTCCCCACCAGGAAGTCTAAAGCCATCTACTATTTAGTGAACTTGTTTGTTTATTAATGACTTCAAATTACTAAGAAACTCCAGCCTAAAATCCTCCTGCTTAAACAACTCCTCTGCAGTTCCTTCCAGTGGAAACAAACAAAAAGCTACAGTCCAAATGGCTCTAACCATCATGACACAGAATATTCATGAGGCTAGTCTGACCCTCCTCCATTGACAATTAACATTCAAGAATCATAGAAGTCCCCAGTTTTGGTTATAAAAATTATGTCTAGAAGCCAGGTGTCTATTAAATGTTTGTCTTATTTTAATTCCAACATCAGAATTCGAGTCTACGTTACTACACATGTGTTAAACCTCTATCAAAAGTATTGGCCATCACTTAGAAATTACCTTCAGATCAAGTGGGGGTTTTTTTAATTAAAAAAAAAATTACTCTAAAATAATTTAATTTTTTTCTGAGAGATTAAACTAATTTATTTAAGGATTTAGAGATTCAAGTTTTTCAACAGCTAAGACATTCCCTTGGCCATTCTGGAAATCAACATGCATTTTGGCTTAATGCCAAATAAAGATGGAACCTGGAGGGTAGTTCAGTCTATACTAAGTCTTTGGGCTTAGGAGTCCCAAAGAACCTTTTCCATTAATTCAGAATTTCAAAGAGAAGAGTCTTGAGAATTAAAATAATAAAAATAATAGATTCTAGTCTTCTTTATACTAAATGAAAAACACTAAAATAGATGTACAAATTACTTCATGACATCCTATCTTGATAGAACTTGCTTCTAGAACAGTGCATGCTGTCCAATAGAAATTTAATAGAAACCAAAAATGTAATTTAAAAATTTTAAATAGCCACATTTTAACAAGTAAAAAAAAACTGGTAAAATTTACTGTTTTATTAAATGTAATATACTCAAAAAATACAGGGTCCAGCAAAAATAAAGTCCACTTTTTTTAATTACAAAATCTTTTATTATAAAGTCATAAACATGTAATTCTGTAACATAACAATATCACACTCAAGCACATCATATAACACTTTAGGTGCAATGTTCAAATTAAAACTATAAATTATTACACCCACATTACTACCCTAACAACCACACTCAAGCAGGCCTTACTTCTGCTGGACCCTGTATTTCAACATGCAGCCAACATAAAATATTTTTGCTACATCTTCAAAATTCAGTATATTTTTAAAAACAGTTCTACTGAAATATAATCATACCACAAAACTGACTCATTTAAAAGTATACAATTAATGACTGTAGTATATTCATGGAGTTACACAGTCATCACCATAATGTAACTTTAGTACATCCGCATCACCCCGGAAAGAAAAACCTCAGACCTGTTAGCCGCCACCACTCCCTATTCTCTTCCAGACCCAGCCCTAGACAACCAGTGATCTACTTTCTGTCTCTCTAAATTTACCTGTTATGGAGAATTCATGTAAATAGAATCATATAACATGTAGTCTTCTGTACTGGCTTTTTTCACTTAGCATGTTTTTTTAAAGATTTGATTTATTTATTTTCAGAAACAGGGAAAGAGAGGGAAAAAGAGAGGGAGAGAAACATAAATGTGTGAAATAACTGCTTGCCTCTCTCATGTCCCCAACCAGTGACCAGGCCTGCAACCCAGGCACGTGTCCTGATTGGGAATCAAACCAGCAAATCTTCTCTCAGAAGTACGATGCCCAACCCACTGAGCCACACCAATCAGGGCTCACTTAGCATGTTTTTGAGGTTCATCATGTTATAGAACAGGTCAGTACTGGTACACAAACTAGCCAAATTTCAAGTGCTTGATAGCCACATGTGCCTAGTGCATTCAGTACTGGATAACCTACTTCTAGAACCAAAAAGCTCCCCAATAAACAAGCATATAATTCTTTAAATAACAGACTATGGTAAAGCCACTACAATGACTAAAGAGATGTTATTCACGCCCTGGCCAGGTGGCTCAGATGGTTGGAGTGTCATCCTGTGCACCAAAAGGCTACAGGGTCAATTCCCAGTCCGGGCATACACAGGAGGCAACTGGTTGGTTTCCCTCCCTCTCCCTCTCTCTAAAATAAATTTTTTAAAATGCCATTTATAGCCCTGGCTGGTGTGGCTCAGTGGACTGAGTGCTGACCTGTGAACCAAAGGGTCGCTGGTTGATTCCCAGTCGGGGCACATGCCTAGGTTGCGGGCCAGGTCCCCAGTGGGGGGGCATGCAAGAGACAACTGCACATTGATGTTTCTCTCCCTCTCTTTTTCCCTCCCTTCCCCTCTGTCTAAAAATAAATAAAACCTTAAAAAAAGAGAAAAAAAAGTAAAGTTTTTAGAGTATGCCTCTGAGATTCTTAGGAGAAACCAACTAGTTAATTTTCAAATACATTTCACTTACTATTTTGTCTACCTGGAAAGGGGAAGTTCACTTATCACACAAAGTGATTTTAGAAAGATGTTCTATAGAGATGACTTTATAAACTGCTAGCAGTAGTAAACTCTAGTAGCATATAACTTAATGAATAACTAATAATGCAACTAAATAAATCACCAGATAGTGCTCTTTCCATTTCTCACAGGAGAAGCAATCACAAAACTACCCTTTGTAGATAAAGGCAATCACTCTAAGAGTTTGTACTTCAAAATACAGATATAAAATTTGAAAATTAAGGGAACGTACCTGTCATAAAAGTTTGGCTAATTCTGAGCTTTGGAAAATACTAATGTTTAATTTACTTTAAAATGAGCCCTGGCTGGTGTGGCTCAGTGCACTGAGTGCTGGCCTGTGAACCAAAAGTTCACTGGTTCAATTCCTGGTCAGGGCACATGCTTGGGTTGCAGGCCAGGTCCCCAGTTGGGGGGCATACAAGAGGCAAGCAATTATTTCTCTCACACATTTATGTTTCTTTCCCTCTCTTTTTCCTTCCCTTCCCCTCTTTCTAAAAATAAATAGATAAAATCTTAGAAAATAAAATAAAATGAGAACACCATTTTCCTTTCTTTTCCTTTATTTCTGTGCATGGATGACTCTTTGTCTAGGGCAAAATGAAATTATAACATGGTTTCTAAGAATGATCAAAGAAAGTCTCCATGTAAAAACCCAAAAAGGATAAAAGAACATCACCCAAACTGCTGAGTCATCTTTCACCACAAGTAAAAAATACTACATAGGTTTCAATCTCATTCCAAAAGTTTAAAACATAAGCGAGGCTATGGGAATTTACCTTTTCTATATAACCCTGGCGTCCAGAAAGACAAAAAATAAATGTACTCCTTTACTTGCAGCTTTAATATTTCTTCGTGACTTCTGAGTGTTCTCTCATCAGGAATTAGGCCATGTTTAATCACTTAACTCCCTTATTTCTCAGAGGCAAACTGAGAAAGAGGCTCTTTATGCACAAAGTAGCCATAACACTAAAAATTTGTCATTGAAGTACAGTGTTGTTTTTTTAATTGTCACCCAAGGACAGGTTTTTATTGATTTGAGAGAGAGAGGATTGGAAAGAGATATATTGATGTGAGAGAGAAGCATCCATCAGTTGTCTCCTGTATGCACCCCAACTGGGGAAAAGACCCACAATCTAAGTATGTGCCCTGACCAGGAATCGAACCGAAACCTTTTGGTGCAGGGGGTTGATGTTCTAACCAACTGAGCCATCTGGCCAGGGCAAGGTTTTTTTTTGCTTGTTTGTTTCAAGAGTTTGCTTCCAAGACAAATAGATGCAATTTGGCATAGCATTTTTAATTTTAAAATTTGTTCTTTAGGGCTTTAATCTGAATTACTTTTTGTTAATTTTTAAAGCAACATTCAAAAAAGTTACATCAAGATTTAATTAAAATTCACAAGATGCCAGGTCACAAGTTTCCTCTAAATCAATTTTCATTCCTTTCACCCATCAATCAAGCCAAAATAAACCCCAGCAGGACCCAAGTGTAAAGAACAAAAAGGGTATAAGACAGTTCTTTACTTCAAACAGATTAACTTAACTGCAATAAAAGTTCCTGGGGAACTTTGGTAATTAATTAATAAAATAAAATTTTAGTCAAATTCTTTACTACCAAACGTAGACCATGTTGTGATGCACCCAAGCAGCTGTAAGGCAGAAGCTGTTTTTCAAGCCTTAAGTACTAAAGGGCAAAAGACAAAAAGTTGTAAGGGAGTAATAATGGAAAGACGTACTGAAAATGAGAATTCACATCAGCTTCTAGTCTTCAGCTCCTTACTGTGTCCAAAATGCCTCCCGCCCCAGGAACAAACCAGGTTAACTGGCAGCCACTTCCAGCTGCTCCTCCCTGTAGCCTGCCCAGTCACAGTGCAGAAGCCCATGCTGAAACTCTGGCAGAATAAGCCAGCCTCTGGGAGGTGGCAAGCAGCCAACTCAAACTGGATGATTCCAGTTTAGGCTGGTTTGAGTCACAAATAAGCAGTTCCTAGTTTTCCCCACAATATTTAGACACACTGGCTGCCCAGGCAGCACACAATGAGCTCTCCGCTCTCCTTATTTGCTTTCAGAGCTAAGTCTACCTTGTTCTCATTTCCCTAGCAGCAGCAGAGGAGCTTAAATGAAAGCAGGGTTCCTAATACAGAGTAAACATGGGTGAGCCCAGCACTTGTTTCCAAAACTGACTACCTGTTACATATAACCCTAACACTGACAACACCTATACCTCTAGAAAGCCTTACTGAAATGCTATTAATACCTGACAAAAAAAGGAAAACCAAAAAGGAAACTGATCTATTTTCAGCTCTCTGGAGTTAAGCCCACCAGAGCAATTAGAAGCAAACACTTGTATTTTCCATATTTAGAACAAAAGCTTGTCTGGCTAATATGACCCCAAAGGACAGAAGGTTGTGTACAGCTTACTGCCCAACAACAAACTATACAGCAGCCTAGAAAGGAATGTGTCTTAAAAATGTGGGCTCTTCGAATGATCTCTGCAGTTTGCCTGCTACTACTGATAGGCATGGAAAAATATTACTAATAAAATTTAAAATATATGTGTGTATGTATTTTATTTAGTGTACTTCTTTCTAAAGCACTCTGTTGAACAGGTAGGTATTCCATGCTCCTAAAGAGGCCCAAAACTGCATTAAGGAGGGAATGAGCAAATGCTTATTTGGGGGGCAGAAACAGGTACTTAATAGCTACTTAAAGGGAGGTAAATTTAATGTGTATTTTAAATCTAATAGTTTTCTCCAGGATTGCATACACACTAATATGATGGCTGTTGTTTTCTTTTTTCCATCAACCCTCTCCGTCCAAGTAGGTACCTTTTAAAAAACTTAGGTACCAATATTTCAAGAAAGTAGTTATTCATACAGTCAATAAACCACTAATTGGTTTTTACTGAATTCTGCCACAAATAAGAGTTGCAAATTTCAAGATAAAAACTTCATTTAGTAGCTGGAAAGGTCCAGAACAATGAATACATCTTATTCATAATACTGATTTTCAGCAAGATATTCTCCTTTTTTAAGTTTCAGACAATTTCAACTATCTAAAAGTAAAACTGAGGCAGGACAAAATTTTATGAAACAGGCAAAGAATGGCTGTAAAATTAAAAAATAAATCAGCCATTACATGGTATTTTACTTAGGTTTAAAATAAGCGCAAATATTTTCATTTTAAATGAAAATGAGGGGCAAAAGATAAACATACCTCCTAAGAATATTATTCTTGACTTTGACTTTTTAAAGGCTTAAGTAAACCTTTACTGTTCCCTCCTTGAAAGTCCTCTGAATGCTCCCCAAAGACTTCACTTGTTATCCCCCAAAATCAATAAACATCAATGATTCTCACATTTTAGTTTGCCTAATGTATGTTTTCAATGGTCTCTGAGAACAGGTATCTTCTCTTTACACACTCAGAATACCCAAAAAATCCCATGTCAACTTAAGTGATTTATCTCAAACTGATAGGTATAAACAGAGTAGCAAAGTGGAAAAAGATTGGTATTATGTAATAAAACCGATTTAATTAATTTCTACTCTCACTTCAATCCTATGCAGCTACAAACGGAAGAGCCAGGAGGAAAAAAAAAGTCATGGTTTCTAACCACCAATTTCCCAAACATGGTTTAATTTCACTTATGTTATTTTTTCTGACATTAAAAGGCATTATTTTAGTTGTATGACTTTCTTCTGATTAAAAATAAATACAAACTATTTTGTCTACACAAAATCTAATAAGGAAGCACAGTGCAATAAAATTTTATCTCCAGCCCCAGCTGGTGTGGCTCAGTGGAATGAGCATCAGCCTGTGAACCAAAGGGTCGCTGGTTCGATTCCCGGTCAGGGCATATGCCTGGGTTGCGGGCCAGGTCCCCAGTTTGGGGGCATGTGAGAGGCAACCAGTTGATGTTTCCCTCTTTCTCCCCCCTTTCCCTCTCTCTAAAAAATAAATAAATAAATAAATCTTTTAAAAAATAAATAAATAAATTTTTATTTCCAACTGAATCCAGAAATTATCTGCCTATTCATTGTTATAAATCACTGTTGATGATAAAAGCTCAGACAAATGTGTTTTTATGATTAAACATTGTACTAATCACCAAAAAACCCACTAATTACTAATTCATTTAACATTTTAAGAAACTGACTTTTACTTCACACATGTAAACTGTTGCTATATCTGACAGTTTCATAGCAAATTATATAGCCAGTTAATAAAATAAGCATTCCACCCTGGCTGGTGTGGCTCAGTGGACTGAACGCCGGCCTATGAACCAGAGGGTTGCCAGTTCTATTCCCAGTCAGGACACATGCCTGGGTTGCGGGCCAGGTCTCAGGCTAGGGGTGAGTGAGAGGCAACCACACATTGATGTTTTCCTCTTTCTCTAAAAATAAACAAAATCTTTTAAAAAAGAAAAAGCATTCCTTCCTTCAATAAACATTCTAAAGAACATTCTCTTATTTGTAAGATAAGAGAAAAAAGGTACACTGTCAATATCACTTTGATACACACAATGGCATCATTCCCAGGTTTCCCTCTCACCTTTCCAGCCTCACCCTACTCTTTCGCAAGGCTGGGAGATAACAATTTTGAAAAACTTCCTACATGAACCTGAAAGGAAATTCTCTCTCATAACTAAAATAAACAAACTGCAAAACTTTCTATTTTTGTCATATAGTAATATGTGTTTGTATTAACAAGTAACAACATCTAACACTGAGTTTAATAACAATATCCCAGTAACGATGAACATAAGCCCAATTTTGAGATCTCTGCAACAATAACAATAAATTACCTGTGGATTCTGACTGGTTACAAAGTAACTCATACTGTTAACACTACTGTTTTGTGTTGCCTACTTTCATAATGGGAGGCAATGCTTAATTTCAATGACAGGTTAGGAAAAAGAGTCATTTTTTTCCCCATCCAAGTTCAGAGACTCTTAGACAGCCTAATCATCTTTGGCAGTGATCAAAGTTAACAACTAAGAAAAAGTTCAGTCAAAACTACTTTAAGCCCTGGCTGGTGTGGCTCAGTTGGTTGGGCATCCTCCCACAAACGGAAAGGTCACAAGTTCCATTCCTGATCAAGGCACGTACCTCCATGCAGGCAGGTGCATATGAGAGGCAACCTATAGATGTTTCTCTCTCACATGGATGATCCCTATCCTGCTCCCTCCCTCCCCCTCTCTCTAAAAATAAAAAATAAATAAAATATTTTTTAAAAATGACTGCACTGTCTGGTGTGGTTCAGTGGATTGAGCACAAGCCTTCAAACCAAAAAGGTTCCACTCCCAGTCAGCCCCGGGCAAGGTCCCCAACTGGGGGCATGCAAGAGGCAACCGACTGATGTTTCTCTTTCACACATCAATGTTTCTCTCCCTCTCTTTCTCCTTCTTCCCCCCTCCCTAAAAAATAAATAAAATTTTAAAAAATAAAATAAACTACTTTGAGATACTAGGAAAGTTTATGAATTAACTTCAACAAATTCTTCAGTTCCTTTGGCCTGTATTAAAGAAAGTTTTTACAACACAATTTGGGAGAGGAAGGAGAGCCAATGATAGAAAACTACAGAAATAAAGTAAATTCAACTTCAACTAAAAGCTTTTAAAATAAATGCTTTTGTGAAATTTACAAATTCAAATTTTTCTGTTGAAAGAAAAAATGACTCCCTAAGTGACCATGACAGAGAAAAGAGACATAGAGCAGAACAGGGCTGCATATCTAAAGTTTACACCATGAAGCCCCCGTTCTCACCAGTCAAATACTGTGAATAGTTTTGCAGAAACAGTAACGCGTATCATTTATAAGGACTTCACAACTAGATTGCCATTTATCCCATGTTTACTCATTTGAAATGCACTGCTAGGATTCTATTCATCAAAGCTATAACAATTAAGGGAGGTGGAGGGTGATTAAATTACCAGTCAGTCATGCAGAGAGAACAGAAACTTGTTTCTATAGTCAAAACCAAGCTATATATTATCTACTGTAAGATGTTAGTTTTAAGTATTTTTAAAGGACTTAGAATGTCACAGTTTCACAATCATGAAGTTTAAAAGATTACAAAAGTATCTTATTACTTCCAAAAGGATATTGAACATTCTGAATCTATATAACATCTCAAAATATTATACTTTAAAATCAATATAATTATACAGGAAAAGAGGACACCTGATAAAGAAGAGGCTGAACCCAGGGATAATGGCCATGCTCTGAATACCAAAGAAATTTATTTCTGTGCACTTGCTTCAATCACAATATAATGGCCAAATCTTTTAGCCATTAACATCAATTTTGCTTTCTCCTTCCTGTTAACTAGGAATTCTATCGCAGTATTTCAACTATTTGCTGAACATGTACTCTAAGAAAGACAATATATTGGCTCTGCAGTGAGCAAATGAATACCTGGCCCTGTTAGTTGTTACAAGACAGTATTGAAAAGCCCATCATTAAAGTTTATCCTGGTTTTCCTAAGTCAACATAATTGGATGCTTAATACAATGTCTCTCCCACTTGTCCCTAGTTAGGCACTCTCACAGTCCAAGTTTTCCTTCTCCAAGCTACTGAAATAGCCTCCTAACCAGAATCTCTGTTTTTCCTATTCTAAGTCACCAGATGCCTTTCGTAAAGCACAGATCTCAACAAGCTTATCTCCCTTCTCAAAATCCCTCAACAGTTCATCTGTGCACAAAGAATAAAACCCAAAATCATTAGTGTGGTTAAGTCATCCTAAATTATCTACTATTCTCAAAACATTCTTCCACCCACTTACATCTCCTCAAGTTGTTCCTTCCACCCACTATGTTCCCATGTCTAGCCTAAAACTCCTTTCTTTTTGTTAAAAGTCCTACATATCCTTCATAGCTCTACCTCATAAAAATTTCCAGACCTAAGTGTAAATCAGGCAGCTGACACAAGAGGAAATATCCTCTATGATTGTAATGTAGTCCCCATGTAGATTTTGTAGGCTCATCCTGTCTCTGCCTTTGTAACAGTTACCTTTCTGACTGTAAGAGTCATACAACTATTCTTTTGTATAGGCACATCCAACTCATCATATCACCTCTGGGTTCAAACTTTTGAGCCTACAATGCTAAGGACCAAATCCCAAAACACTGTAACTTCCCCACCCAAGTACAATGCTATCCTGAAGGCTTTGTATGTTTTTCCTCTAACTCAACACCTTCATAATCAGTTAGCTTTTCAGTAAGTTTTGAGCCAATGGAATGCAGTGGCATCCCTTTAATGAGGTAGATTTGGGGAAAATGACTACAACCAAGTACCTTAGACAATTCTATGTAGAAGAAAATCGGGAATAACAAGATTTTATAATCACTTTATAGAGTGCAAATGAAGCTTGTCAATCATTGTCTCAACAATATACAAAATGAAATCAAGAGAAGTTAAGGATTTCTCATCTACGTCATAGAGCTACAGAGCTGGAGTCAGAACCTTAACTCTCCTGATTTCCTAAACTAAGTGCTTGCTTCATTATATGTTACATCTTCAAAAATGTTTGAATTATATCTAGATATACAGATGTATATAATGTTTTCATTTATTATTTTGAATTAGAACATTTAGGAGGCCTAGAAGGAGCCATTCATCAATTACATGATCATTTACTTTTCTTAAATTAACTCTAAGCAGGCAATATTAAGAGAAATATTAATCTGAGCATTTTAAAAGGTCAAATCATTTGTATAACTGTAAAATACACACCATTTAAAACTAGCATATCTAGGATTTGCAGGTTGAATAACAGTAATTGGAAATGGGAAAGGCTCAAAAACTATCAACATCATAAGTAGTAATAATAATAGCTACCAAGTATTAAAGACAGTATTTACTTAACATATGTAGGTATCAAGCTAAGCACT
>VMDR010015987.1:0-21669 GCA_007922815.1 Macrotus californicus | reverse complement strand
GAACGAAATTGTGTATCTGTGTGTGTGTGTGTGTGTGTGTGTATATATATATATATATATATATATATATATATATATATATATATTTATTTACTTTTCTGGCACAGATTTACTCATTTTTTTATTTGCGTTATCGTAGGTGTCCCGATTTTCTCATTTAAACCAGCCTTTTTTTTTCCTGAGCTTTCAAAGTAACATATCTTGCATTTGCTCTATATGAACTCTATGATATTTTCAAATGCCAATTTGAATACTTTCAAAATGTACTGCTCAGTGTGCAAGCACCTCAACCTGAAGCCCATATGAAGGTTTTAATGTATGTCTCCGTCAGGTGACATGTATAGTGCATGTCCCTTGATGATCTGGGATATTTTATTCAAAGAAATAAACACACCTTTAGCCACCATCTAACTTTTGAAGAAAAGACAGAAAGAACGGCATTAAAAAAAATCATACAAACAAAACAAAAAAATTTGTTAGAAACTAATTCAACTAGACTAGCTCTTTCATTTTCTAGATGAGAAATAAAAATGTTAAATGTCTCATCCAAAGATACTCACCAATAGAATAGTAGTGTGATGACAAGCACCCATGTCACAAATTTACACAGGCTCAATTTGCAACTTTCAAGTTGAGTTCATCAAACCCCATTGGCCATAGTGGGGAGCATAGGAAGATTAAGACCATGTTGTTAAATAGAGGGGAACTCAATATGTGTTCACCAATAATTACCCAGCACTTACTAGGTCTCAGTTTTGGTTGGTTCTATAGTGAGTGAAGGAATGCATAAATAAATGTAATGATGAATAGATGGATAGCTGGGTGGGTGAGTAGGTGAATGGATGGATGGATGCGTGGATACATGGGACTGCACATCTTCTCCTGATTGTCCAACATATCTGAAGATTTTCTTTGAAATTGTAACTCAGCCTCACCAGGGAAGGACAATCCATTTAATGACAAGATAAAATTGATCGTTCAATGATAACAAATTTTTTATTTACTTCTATCCCCAGTTTTTTGCAGGTAAGAATTTAAATGTTTGATTAAAAGAAAAAACAACTTTATTTTCTTAAGTCAATACAAGGGATTAAAAGGAAGATGCACATTAAAGTCTTTCATTTCCTCAGCTTAAAATTCCGTCTGTTATTTCCCTGGCTTAAACTTCAAGAATAAGAAGATGAACTACTTATCTTAACCAAGGAGATTCTATGCATAGAAGTACCATTTTGCTGACAGAGCAAATAAGTTACAGTTATACTTAACTCCAAGTAATATAACTACAAGAAAGTAAGATTTTTGTTGTTGTTTGGCAATGGATTCATGTACAGAACTCTGTACACACCAGTATTCTTCACGGATACAATAAAAGACAACACTATTTTAGAAAATAAGCCCTTTAGCAGATAAGGCCCAGATTCAGATCTTTCTATTTCTAAGAAATGTCTGAGGTAGATCCTGACATTTGGAGAGATAGGCTTATCATTTTATTGGTCTGTGAAACCCAGCTGGTACCATTCTAAAAAAAATAGTAATAACTTCTGGAAAATAATAAAAAAGGAAAACCTGTTTGTCCTACACCTTGTATTCAGTTCTCTAAAGGATTTGCAGGTATGATATTATTCTCAGAAATATTCAAAAACATTGACCAGGACCTGTTTTAAGGGAAATATGTAAGGCGCCCCCTAAACTCCTTACTAGCAAGATATACACAGAGTTTTTTCTCCAGACGGAGATGGAATTTCTTTTTATCGGCAATAGACACTTCCTGCTGTACCATTTGCCCTAGTAGGTGGTGAATTCTTCTCTGTCCTCTCAGATACTCATCTTTCTTCTGGCCTTACCAAGTGACTTCTCCCAAGATTTATTCCCATCAAACCACCAAAATAAGAAATTCACGTGGTCATTCTAGGTCTTAGTTTTGGACAGGATTGGGGTAACAATACCTACTTCATGGAATAACAGTGACGTATGACAAGTAAAGGCCTCGTCACAATGCCTGGCATATTGTGAGTGCTCAAAAATGAGGGTCGATATCGACAACAGTAAAATTCACCACCATCTCCATCACCACCTCCGCTGTTGTTATCATCACCTTCATCTTCAGCTCAAGGCCATTCTTTTTTGTGTCTAACTGAGAAGGAAAGGAATCAAAACTTTCTGTGGGGGAAAAATGTTGAAAGGTATTTAAAACACACACTCACTGAAAACATATAATCTGCTTATAAGAATCTACAATGAAAACGGTGAAATGATAGTAAACAATTTTGGTAATGAATATTGGAATTATTAAATTTGTACTGTTCTTCCACTGGTTGTTTCGACACATAAAATATATTCATCATTCTAAGATCCTTTACTTATCGAGGAACTAAGTCTTGATAAGTTTTCTCAACCAATGTTTACTGAGTGTAGGTTTTTTTTTAATCTTTGCATTACACTAAATACATAGCAAAATAAAATACACCTGTATCAGATATCATGTATTCTGTAAAAGTACAAAAATTCTCAAAAAAATGGTTTGAACAGGCAGGCACTTTAATTTTCAAAACAGTAAATCAAGAGATGGTCCTCCCAAGTTCATTCGATGGTTAAATTATGCCTTCATAGATCTAGAGTTTTTCCATATTTTCACTGTCCTCAGCTTTTGATGGTTTTTCCCTAAAAAATAAAACAATGACTACAGCAGCTCCAAGTAGCTCATCCTTAAACTACCATGTTCAACAATGGGAAGGGATGGGCAGGCTTGCAGTGTGACCCCCTATTAGGAAATAAAAACTTTCCTCTATATTCTTGCTTTCCTCATTGGCCAGAACTGGGTTATCTGCCAAGGTTCAGAAGCAAAGTATTCAGGTAGCTGACTGAAGAGCCAGTTATTTCAACCGTCGTAGTGGGAGGTAGGTTCTACCAATAAGAGGAGTCTGGGAAAGGATTTATGGCAACTAGCAAAGTTTATGTAACATGATTCCTCTCCTGAATAGGTTTGCAAACTATTTTAACAAAACAGTTCCGGGTACTTCCATGGGCAAGACTTTATCTTAGGATGTAAAAATGAATAGGATTTTGTAGGCTAATGTAAGAAGTTCGAATTTTATTTCAGGTAGAGTGGGAACTTTCTAGGTAGGTTTGTTGAACATTTGTTTGGGCTGCAATCTATGCTAGAAATTTTCAGTTGGAGTACTTTATACAATTTCTTATAATATCCCAGAGAACTCATCTTCCCCCCTCTCCGCTCTTTGCTTATGAAACTCCAGCCACAAGACTTCTCTGATTCCTAGAACCCACCAAGATAATTCCAGGGGCAACCATCTTATACTCATTGGGACTTCACTCTGCAAAGCATTTTCACAGCTCTTGTGGTTGGCTCCTCAGAATTCAGATCTTGGCTACCAAGTCACTTTCTCAGCAGTCCTTCCCAGAGTGCTCAGATAAAAGACATGCATCCCTCAACCCTCAGCATCATTCCCATTTCAAAGATGAGTAAACCAAGCGTCTGTGAGCTGCTCAAGATTATACAGCCAGTAAGCCTAAAGTTTCTCGCTTGTTTCATTGTCCTATTCACTTCTACAAAAGGTTATATAAAAGCTATGTTGTCTCTTCTGAGTCTCCAGTGTTTAATCCTGCTCTTTTCATAGACTTCTCATTTTTAAAATAAGTTATGTTTTCAAATCTATGATGTTTGCTTTGCCGATTTGAAGGTACGCTTCACGGAGGTGGGGACAATGTGAATCCTGATCTTGTTGGTTGTTGTATCTTCAATTCCTAGAATAATGGTGACAATTCTTAGGTACGCTAAATAATGTTGAAGGAAGGAAGGCATGAATGAATTATTCTGAAATGTGTTAAAAGTCAGAAAATTCCCAGGGAGTGAAAAGACGTCCCATCGATAGTACGATGAAACTTTCTACAAATTTCCAAATCCTAGCCACTTGTGCTGCTTTGTTACACCTGAGTATCCAGGATTTTATCAGGTCTGCTTTTTTCTTAAGACTTTGCTTTCATTTGTTCTGTCAGAGATTATTTCTCTTCCAGGAACAGATTTTTTGTTTGTTTTGTTTGTTTTTTTGCACACTTTCTTGTCTTATTTTATTTTATTCAGGTAGGATTAACCTATCAAATTCTGAAAAAATAAAGGTTACAGTAATTATTAAACATCTCTGTCTACCCAGAGACAGAGCTTGATTTACCTACAGCAGAAGAGGTAGCCTTGTGAAATATTTCCAGAAATGAGAAATTGCCATCCCCTTGATTTCACACCATCCCTTCCCCTTCACCACCATCTGTTTCAACTGTGCTGAAGTGTCATTCCTTACGGTCAAAACATCACCCTCTTAAAGTGTCTTCTTTCAAATCACAGCCTTTCTGGAGTTAGCAATGATTAGCACTCCAG
Organism: Macrotus californicus; assembly: GCA_007922815.1. Lineage (NCBI taxonomy): Eukaryota > Metazoa > Chordata > Mammalia > Chiroptera > Phyllostomidae > Macrotus > Macrotus californicus. The sequence goes on along the minus strand of VMDR010015987.1, from coordinate 17,279 downwards.
TTTGGACCATTTTACTTAAAAAAAAATATTTCTAAGTTAACCAACTGACCCAGGGAGAAGAATGCTGGGGACTTCAGTCAGGAAGGTCACACAGGGAAGGGGCTAGGGATTGGAGGTGGAGGAGGTGCCAGGATGAAGAAAATCAGGGCAAGCTCCAGAATTTCCATATATGGAACTCATCTTGGGTGGCAATCAATTGCATTCTTGTCGGAGTTCTTATTTGGCAGTCTGCATGTAAATTTCAGCGGCCCTAGAATGCGGAAACCAGGGGAGATTATGGGGATACAAGACTAAGAAAGACCTCTCTTTCCCTGCAATGTGGTGCCATTAAATCAAACTTCCCTTGCTCCACATCTACCTTCTGCTAGGCCTGTGTTGTGGGGGTGAAAAGTTTAAATGGTTGTAAATACCTGTAAGACAAATCAGAAGACTCCGAAAATTTGACAGGTACAGAGGAAAAGTCTCTATTTAAAGAAACTGAACAGTAGTGGAAATTAACCAAGAAGGTGCCTCTTGTTTAGAGCAAGTTAGAGAGCTTGTGTCCCCAAAAGTGATCCCAACGTGACACCTAGTGGCAGCTCCTGGCTTCACCCTTCAGGCGGTGATAGAAATACCCATTCTACCAGGTTTTCAAAACCTTTGTTTCTCTTGGTTCTGATTTCACTTCTCTGGGAGGAAAAGATGTATTTATTCCACGGGAAAAACCATCTATTAGAACAGACTTTTAGAATAAAATGCTAACCCATAGTTTTGAAAATGATATCTAAGCTGTTTTTTTTCCTGATGTAGAAAGTGTCTCTTCCTAAGAATCTGTGAAGAATCTTCCCACCCCCACCAAACATTTGCTTATTTACAAATTCAAAGACCTGAAGCTTTTTCCTTTGTACCCTAACTAATAATTTTTCCACTTTAAAAATTGATAAATATTTCATAAAACAGATATCAGGGTTGTTTTTTGTTGTGTGTGTGTGTGTGTGTGTGTGTGTGTTTTTTTAAGATTTTAGCACTGGCAAGTTTACTTGAAAATTGTTCATTATTCAAGTGTTTTGTGCAAACATGAACCATGTTGGGTTTGTTTGCCTTTGTGCATTTGCTGTTTTGTTTTTCAACTCAGTTTCTTCAAACGCCCAGGATGCTTTTGGCTGCTCCACCTACCCAAACACAAGCCCTCCCTCCCCAAATTCTAGCAAAATGTGAGTTGTAACGTTTTCAGACAAACGTAGGGAAACATTACCTTTGGTACCCATCCTCTTGAGAATCCCCTTGCCCCATTCTTGGCGCCCTAGCATCTTGGGCTCCCTCGAGCATGTGTTCATGTGTGTCCTCGTGGACACACCCATCCTTCCCTAAAGGGACAGTGTCCAATACTTCATGGCCTTCCCACCCCCTAACTAATCTGATCAAGTCAGCACAAACAGGCCGATGAAAAGGCCCCAGATGCGAAGTTTAAAGATGGGATTGGCTTGTCCAAACTGGCCTTCTCGTGACACTGACTCGACCGCTTTCTGTCCGGTGCACAGAGTGGCAGTGGAGAGGATGGCGGGGAATGATTAGGATTCCCCACCATCTCTGCGTTGGCCATCCACGCAGCATTAGTACCGGCACACCAGTTAATCGGGGAGGTAGTTCTGCTGCTCTGTCCCAAGTTTTACCCTGAGCCTGAAACTAAGGAGTGCTGTATTTTTTGTATAACAATTGCCTTGCATTAACTTTCACTTACTGAGTGTCCTCTATCTATCAGGCATGACACTAAAATCACTTACTTTATGTTTTCTTAATTATCTTCAAATGAGGTCTAGTGACTCACTTATTGTCCTTCAGCTTGTAAATAGCAGAGTTGAGACTGGAACATTTTTGTCCCAGTGTTATTTTCTGGAGCTTCTATTTAAATACTTGGGACTTTGAAATGGAGACTCTTTGTTATAATGACAATTTTCCCCAAAACAACTACTTATCTATACCTCTCAGAGGCTCATAATACATATATATGCACACATAGACAATGTATCAAAGGAGCATGATGTTATAATATTTTTATCTAAAGTGTTTGGAAACTCTCGCTTGGGAAACTGATCTCTTTCATCAGCCTTATAACTGAGCACATCATGGAAGGCTTTATTTCTTCAGGGAGTCCCTAAACTCAACCAACATGGACTGTTTTGTCTTCCTTTCCTCCTGCCTTCCTAAGAACAGCGTACAGATAGAAACTTGGAGAGACAAAAGGGGTGACCACTCTACATAGACTTCATTCTGAGATGTACATATCCTTGAGAGCCCCATAAAAAAAAATCTAGAACATTTTCAGTGTAAACTGTTTCGTTTTGCAAATCCCATGTAAGATGCTGAGGAAAAGGCAGTTGCTTTGGTAACCAGCATTCAAACACTGGATAGCCTTAGATGTAGAATTGTAATTACAAGCCTGAAATTTTGCTTTGAAGCAAACAGGAAGCATTTTTTTTGGAAGCCATTGGTTTGATATGATGAATATTTTTAAAATAAAATTACAAATTTATTTTGGTATGTGTGAGAATCCCTGTATCCTACATGCTCACAGGAACAGGCAAACAACAAAACTATAGCCATGAAGGGGATTTGATTCTAATGGTTAAAAGTAAGTCATTTGAAGCCAGATTATCTGGTTAACATCTTATCCCTACAATTTCATGGGTCACTTTTGACACCACAGTAGACTAATATATGAGAAGCTCTTAGAATGACACCCAGAATTAGGTAAGCAATCAATTTGAGTATCAGTAATGCTGAGAGTATATCTGTATACACAACCTTGAGAATCCAAAACGTCTGTCCTTCAAGACAGCCTTTTGGAGAAGTCACTGACAGGCGACGTTTATGGGAAATAGGAGGCACTTCACCAGATATGTTTTCTTTCCCCTTTCCTTTCTCTCTTTCTCTCTCTTTGAAATAGCCACATGCATATTTTTGTTCCAGATGATGGATGGCAAAACTAAAATAGGTCCTCTTGCGATAATGTTTTTTAGTGTCCAGCTGGTAGAGACAGGAAAAGCAATTTCAGTGAGACAAGAGTCTTCAAGAACAGATTTGGAGTGAAAGTACTATCCTGGCCTTCTGGAAATAGAAGTGCCATGATGCAGAGCACACGAGATGAAGATGGTTCACATAGACATTTTGCTGCCCGGTAATAGAGGAAATGATAAAAGGTATAAGGCAAAGATGGCCTGGCTAAGTCCTACCAGATCAGCAAGCCGACTGTGACCAGGGAAGATCTGACTGGGCACCATATCCTGCTTGGAACATTTAATTTCTGGGTGTAGCATGATTGTGGCAGAAGCAGGGTAGTGCCCACATCCTTACATAGTGGACAACCTCCAGCCAGCCCAGCACTTACCTAGTGGAAAAGTCTAGAAATATCCCGCCAAGGAACGCCCCTTGGAGAGAGACACTGATTTGTTCCTGGGAAAGACAGAGTTCTCAGACTTACGGCTTTAAATGAGATACTGTTTTCCCCTCCCAAAAGCTTGCTCCCAGAGTCAAGACTGTGCTGAATGGCATTATCTAATTGTCAGTAAAACTTTCCTGTTCAGTATTGGACTTTTGTCTCCACTTTGTTTCCTTTTCTTTTGGTTTTCCAGCTTTAATGCAATATGATTGACAAACATCATATGTATTTAAGGTGTACAACATGATTTTTCTTTAATGGTACTAAATATACTGAACACTTTTATGTGCTATCATTCTTGACTTATATCTTTTTTTTTTTCTTCCTTCCAATGGTATTCATTGAACTTAGTATGTGCCAGGTACTGTGGAATAGAAGAACGACCAATTTAGACAAGTCGGTCTGCAAGCATCAGGGAAGAGAAAGAGTGTTTTACAAGTAAACAAATAAATTACAAGGTAATTATAAAGTATGATGACATACACAAAAGAGATGAGATATAATACAGATCACCCTGGAGGGCTGCCAACTTCAGATGATAAGAAAAGGCCTTTGTGAGGAGGCAGCTTTGAGTAGAGATGTAGTGCTTTAAAAGGGTCACTAATACTATAGAGACCACATGATTGTTTTTTTAGTATTAACATGTAGGGGCCCTGAGGTAGGAGAGAGCTTCCAGAAACATAAAAATAACAAGTGATTGGTCCATAGTAAACAAGGGAGTAAGAAGTGTTTGAGATAAGCTTGGAGACTTAGGCATAAATTGATTGTGCAGGGCCAGGGAGACCAGGGTTATGAGATTGGCATTTATTCCAAAAATAATAAAAATCAATAAACATATTAAAGAAGAAAGTGTCATGATTCAATTTATATTTTAAATGGTTTAGACAGTTGTGTAGTGAATGAGTTGTAAATGGGTCAGGATGGGAGCCGTGAGACCAGTTGCAAAGCGACCTTCATCCTGAAGGCAAGGGCTAACAGTGGCTTCAACACAGATAGCAGGAGAGGAGTAGAGTTTGTCTCATTTAATTACACCAAAAGGACAGAGGACCTTATGTCTTCACCACTGCAGACATGAGTTAACAACGGCTACTAGTGATCATTGTCTAAAATTGCTCATCTTCTAATTGAGAATCTGGACTCAAACCCAGACCAGTGGCTTGGAGGTAAGTTTTCTTTCTTGTGGACGTCAAAGGGGCGCCTCTCTAGTGGATTTGGCAAAGGAGCCTTAAGATAAGCTTCAGGAACCCTAACACTTAGTGATGCTTGCTATGGGTGCTAAGTGTTTTTAGGCATTAGCCAATTGAATTTTCACAGTGATGCTATGAAGTACATTCTATTATTATCCTCATTTTGCAGATGAGTAATCAGAATGTTAGAGAAGTTAAACTAGTAAATGTCAAAGGCAAAATTTCAAACCAGGCAAGTTAGCTCTGAACCCATGGGCTTAACCACTAAGCAATTTAAGAATAAACCTACTTAGCTAGCCCAGCGATTCTACACCAAGAGGCATATTTTAAACAAACCCAGGAAAATAGCCATCATTAACCCCCTTCAAACCTCCAATTAAGAGAAGAATTTACACAAAACATAGAAAAGCTTTTTATGGCACTTTCATCAAAACGCTAAAGATTAGAGTGCCAGGGCTTCCCACACACTTGAAAAGAGAATAAAGGAACAGCTCTAATAGAAGACAAACAAAAGATGTATCTTTTAACCATTCTAAACTCTCAGAGTCAACATTTCTCCAGGTCTGCTTTTTTCTAATACACATGTAGGAGAAGATGGACTGAAATGCCAAAATGAACTGCTCAGTGTTTTAGAGAAAGCTGTTTCTCACAGGCAGCCTCAACTCGAATCACATGTTTGGTGTTCTGAAAATTTCCAATTTGCAGAGTCTTAAAATTAATCACAAAAACCTAATATGCCAACAGAACTGGAGTGAGCACAAAAAGGGCTTCCTTCATTGACTGGTAGGGCCCTAGCAGCATCCTTTTAAAGCTCAGTATCCCCCTGACTACCCAGAGCTCTGTTCACAGCTTTCCCAGTGTCTCTACTGAGACCTTAACCATCAGTTTTAGATTCCACTGCTATTCCTTGTGTCCTCTGATGGCCCCAAGTCCCACCACTTTGACATGGAAAATTTAGCTAATTTAGGCTTTGCAAAACTGTTCCTGTTGCTTAAGCTTCCTAGTCTGTGGCAATTTCTTATGGCAGCCCTAACAAACTAATAAATCTTTTGCTCACTGTTGTTGTGAGGGCTGCCGCCTGGTAAAAATGTGTGGTACGTGAATGTGAGCAGAAAGGCGCTAGGTCTAGCAGCTGTTGGCATTTGTTTCTCTGCCCTTAGGGAAGGCAGCCTCAGAATGAAGTCAATACAACAGAGAAAGAGCTTCCAAGACTCTGGAAAGAAACTGAGCTTCACGGCCTGTCATTTGTGTACACTGTTAAACAATAGGAAGGAACAGTATTTAGAAAGGACTGGAGATGGAAATGTAATAATGAGGCTTACAACATTCTTATTTATTGTTCCATAATCAGTAAGAACCGGAGCATGTGCTTACCTCCCTATTACCCTGTAGTGGATGCTGTGGAGTCCATATGCCTTCCTAGTTACTAGGAAGCCAACTCATCTTTAACTTTCTGTGTCTTTACTGTAAGTTAAGGAATGACCAAAGCGTGTTTGGGGAAAGTCAGGGAGGGTTACAACTGGTCTTGTCTAGGAAAAATATTGAACATTTGAAGACAGCACAGCCTTCCTTTCCACAATCTTTTCTAATCAAGATTACTTTTTATCTTGGGCTTTCCCAGTACCCTGACCAAAGAGGAATCTAGCCTTTTGACTGTAAACGTGGATCAAATACAATGTGAGCTTGACAACAGTATTAAGAAATTAATCAAGGGCTATAAGACCGTGGTGATTCCATTTTCATAACAAAAGCTAAAGCCTAATTTCACCCCAGGATCATGATTGTGTTTAAAATATGTAGTCTAAAGCAAAAATGTAATCTCTAAAACTATGGCACTGAAATGAAAATCAGCTAAGAACTGCACTTAGGACCTGGGACCTTTAACTTTCTTCCCTGTGAAGTGAGGATAATAAAGTCTACTTAATATGATTTCTGGAAAGTTGAAAATGTTAACAATCTAGAATCTTCTCAGATAGTTCTAGAATAGAGGCTTCATAAATATTTGGTATTCTTTCTTTTTCTAAAAAATATTTTATTTATTTATTTTTATAGAGAAGAGAAGGGAAGGAGAAAGAAAGGGAGAGAAGCATCAATGTGTGGTTTCTTCTCACATGCCCCCTACCAGGGACCTGGCCCCGACTGGGAATCTAACCAGAGACCCTTTGATTCATAGGCCTGCACTCAATCCACTGAGCCACACCAGCTATGGCTGGTATTCTTTCCTTTTTAATTCTTATTTCTATACATTGGTTATTAAAGTTAAAACCACTCTGATTCCCAATTTCCATGTATTGTAAACTATATAACATAAACATTCCAGAGGATTATGACAGGATATGTGTGAATTACTCCATAAAATGACTTGGTAACATATCAAGTCCATTGATCATGGCTGTTATTTTACATAAAATCATGTATTAATCCCCAACCAGGACCTTTTCTCCTAAAAACACATTCCTTTCATAAACAGCTGTGAGGCTGACAGAGGAAGTGCCAGTGCACACACTTGAATTTTGTTTAGGCATCCATCACTAACCAGCAGGTCACAGGACTGTAAGTCTAAGACTACCCCCTGCATCTTTCTATCACACGGGGAATGTGTCACATGGCAAGTAGTTTTAGCGCTTCAAATGTGGAGGGATCACATGACTTCGTTGAGTGGCAAAGTTGCTAGATCTCAGTTATACAAGATGAAATAATAACAGATTTAGCATGTTGGATGGCTAATAGACTCATGCATACTATAACAGCAAAGTGCAGGATAAATACACACTTTTGTACACACTCTCAGTACCCTTCACATGTCTCTTCTCTTTGAATTACTCAAGTGCTATCCCAACAGCCTTGATGAAACCAGACACAAATTGAATTGCATTCTTTTAAAACTGGAGCAATCACACATCAGCTTGCATTAAGTCCCTTCACTGTAGATCTAACTGGTGCAATACAGAATTGTGAAAGCACATTTTGACCTCTATTTGCTATTCTCATTTGTTCATTCTACTATAAATTTGATTTGGTCTCATTATAATATCCTTAAGTGTACTAAATCTTGCATTAGGGAAAAGACACATGAAGCTTTCAGACTAACCTGTTTTCCAATTCACCATCCTGGGCTGTCAAAGTGAGGGGTCTACAAGTCTGTGAATTACCTGCCTGCCACAGTTAGCTAGGAGAAGCCTTGAAACCTGTTTGCAATGAGAAAAACTGGACATCCACATTTCCTCCAAGTGAGGAGCAGATGAACAACATCTTCGATCATAGTCAGGCCTGTTGTTATAGGAGTGGACTGCAATGAGTTATAAAAGCTGCAGGGACCCAGGGGAGAGGACAACAGCCTCTAGGATCACCAGGGTGCCAGTTTATAGTTCATTCCTAGAGTAACATTCAGGTCATAGGTCATAGAAAACCAACCTCCATAGCAAGATGGGACAGTGACCACAAATACCTCCTCTAGTTGTCAAACTGTATAATTATATATCTTATACTAGTGAATAATTGGCAATCACCTATATTTGAAATAAAGAAATGCTTAAACTATTCATTTAATTAAAAGATTTCCTGAAGTCATTAAAAATAGAAATGTTCCTAAAGAAAGTTTAACATGAAAAGCTTATGATGATACATTGTTTAGTCATAATCCCTCCTTTGTCCCCATCTTTCCCAATTTCTATTCTTTATTAATATATATTTTACCTTACTTTTTATAGAAAAGTTTAATTGAGCTATAACTCACATACCCACAATTCACTCTTTTAAAGTATAGAATACAGTGGTTTTATACTATATTTAAAAAGTTGTGCAATGATCACCAATAACTAATTTTAGAGCATTTCATCACTTCAAAAAATTCCCATACCTATTAACAAACATTCCTCAGTTTCCCTCACCTCTAACTCCTAGAAACCAGTAATCAACTCTTGGTTTCTGTGCATTTTCCTGTTTTGGACTCTTCCTATAAATAGAATAATTTAATATGTGGCCATTTGTATTTTGCTGCTCTTACTATCCATCATGTTTTCACAGTATGCCTACCTGTGTTGTAGCACCTGTCAATACTTTGATTCTTTTTAGTGACCAAACAATTTTCCATTTATAGATGTAACATATTTCATTGACCCATTAGCAGTTGATAAGATGTGCACACACTGTTTTCACTTCGGGGCTATTAAGAATAATGCTGCTATAAATATTCATGCACAAGTTTTTTTTTGTGTATAGATATATGTCCACTTTTCTTAGGTATATACCTACCAGCAGAAATTCAGGATCATATGGTAACTCCACATTAATATGTTGAGAAACTGTCAAGCTGCTTTACGAAGTGGCTGCCCTGTTTCACAATACCACCATGTGTGTAAAAAACAAACAAACCTGCATAACAATGTTAGCTTATTCTATCTAATTTTGGCACACTGTAACTATGTAGGCTACAGATTTTTTTTAAAAGAGATTTTATTTATTTATTTTTAGGAACAGGGGACGGGAGGGAGAAAGAGAGGGAAAGAAACATCGATGTGCAGGACACACTTCCATCCGCTGCCTCTTTCACGCCCCCAACCGGGGCCCTGGACCACAACCCAGACATGTGCCCTGACTGGAAGTCAAACCAGAGACCTATCGGATCTCAGGCTGTCACTCAATCCACTGAGCCACACCAGCCAGGGATAGGCTACAGATTTTTCACTTTCTTAAAGAGCAAATGTCTGTTATAGCATTGCCCATTTGTTGCAGCAAGATCGAGCCCTAGCAACTCTTCATTTCAAAAGATTATTTCTACCCATTGCCATGGTAGGATTAATCAAAACTGGAGACCAGACTGGAAATGAAGCACCTGAGGGAGTACAGGGCACAGAGCAAATAGGTAGTAAAGGTAGATAAGTCAAATAGCCACTAAGCAGTCAATATTAACTTTGCATTTTTATGTGGAGGAGGAAAAATGACATTGAGATAAATGACTTTGAGATCAATAAAAGTACCAAATTAGAAGTTTGAATATAAGCTTTGGGATAAAAATGACTTTTTTTCTTTAAACATATTCTTAAAGACAAAAAGAGTAGGTAGAAATTGAAAACAGATTTTTAGTAAATGCCAGTTCTTCTAATACCTCAGTATGTAAATACCCAGCTGTTCTCCTCTGTCTCATGCATTAGCAGTGATAATGGGAAAGCAATGCCTCCCTTACTTGCTGACAGTTGTGTTGATGACGCAGGAGGCAAAATAGCACTTCTCTTCTGGGCAATGGCAATTATGGAGTGCTGACAGGAGTGCAAAAATAAATCCAGATCTTTCAAGTCAACGCCCTATACATAAATACACTATGAAAAACTCCTAATGCATTGAGTAGCGTGAGAGAAGTGTAAATTTGGCATGATGCCTCATCCTTCTCAATAAGTAAAAAGATTCATGGTAGATTTAAAGACCAATAATAATAGTTGATATCAAAAGAACGATTTAGACATCTATCATCTACCTATCTATCTTTTTAAATTTATATTATTCGTGTGATTGTTCGAAGCAGAAAGAAAATGTAAACTTATGCTCCCTTTTCAAATGATATGACCGAGGTCTGAGAGATTGAATGACACTGGTAGTAAGTGGAAGAATAAGATTTTCATTCCAGGTTACTGTCTTTTCATTAAATACTAGAACATTCCTATTTTCAGACCAAATTTTTCACCACAGTCCAGCAATTTTAGGTTATTTATATCAATAATGAGTGAAGATTTTTGAAGTCTGAGCCATTGGATAAACTAAGTCTGTCAGTACCACACAGTCATTTAGGCAGTGCACATTCCCTGTTAGAAATTAATTAATGACAACTGAAATATTTAGAATGCTTCAATTTTAATGCCAGGGCTTAGCAACTAACTGGTACCTATTGTCAAAAGTAGAAGGGAGATCTAATAAGTATTTACTAACCTCAACTACAGTTTTTAAAGCAGCATTTTAAGGTATGTATTAATGATCCTCACTTTGTAAAAAAGGAAGAAACTAAGAGTGGTGGAGGTTAGGCATCTTGCCTAAGGTCAAATAATGAACAAAAGGAATGTTTACATTTGAATTCAAGTTTGTCTGACCTCAAAGGCCTACTCTTTTATAATGCTAGCTTGAAAAATATATTTAATCTTTAAAAATGTGCTGATTCTCTGAACCAGTAATTCCACTTCTAGAGCTGTATTCTAAGAATACTGTGATTGAGCTATAAGAATATTTATGTCAATGCTGTTTCTAGTTACCAAAACAAAAATGGAACTAGTTTAATGACCAAAAATAAGAGCTCAGTTAAATTATTTTTTGTTGTATGCACATCACAGAATAGCATATAACCGTTAAAGATGTAACAGAAAAATTTTTCTTGAAAAAACAAAATTACAACATATATTCATCCTAGTGAACTCACTTAAACTTCAAAGTCAGTTAAACTTCTGTGGTGTGTGTTCTCACCCTGTTTCTCATTCCAAATAAAATTAGGCTGACTCCCATGTTCAAGTTGACATAGATGGCATAGGGTAGTGTTCTTAGTTATCTGGGGTGGGCATCTATCTCCCCTTATAGGCTATGATTTCCTCAAGGTCAGATAACAAACTTTAGTCACTTTATTCCACACCCATATTTGATAACACACTAGTTCATACTTAAGAGGAGGTATTCTATAAATATCTACAGAAAAAGTAAATGGACAATTCTTTAGCAATGTGTTCAAATTATTTCATGTTAAGGATAATATAGAAAATCATATTTCTATGGCTTATGGGGAAAATTGTCATGTTTTCTCACAATAGGACAAGAAGAAGTTTTGGCTACCTTTGTCTCTACCTTACTGCCACAAAGACAAAAATGGATAGTGGTCTGGACACACCTGTAACCCAGTCATTTGACAGTACAGTCTTTTGATGCCCATTATGCAAGTAATAAATGGAGTTAATTCAGGAGTTTGAATGTGAGGTCTATATACATACACATATATATATATATACACACATTACACACATTCTAAAATTGTCTTCAAACTTTTCTTATAGATTTTCTTTTGTGTATGTGTCTGTTTTATAAAGATAGAGTCCTGTAGCTTTTTATTCAAAAAAGCCATTAGATTTGAAAAGTTTAAACTATAATAATAAATTCTACGTTGTTTTTATTATATTATTTTGACCAAATATCATCTTAACTTTTATATGCTTATTTCATTTATTGAGTCAAGGAATTTGTTATTGTTTTCACTTTGAGACTGGGGTGAGCTGACTTTAACAAAGCTCATTAAAATGTAGTTAATGAGAAGCTTTGCTCATTATTTTTTTTGTCTGTAGACATTATAGTACAGCAGAAATACTTATAACAAGATTACAAAAATCCCTCTGGGAATGAAAAAAGAGAGTTACTATTTGGAGTTCAGAGAAGGTGAAGATCCCTTTCACTCTTGGCATCCGTAAGGTCAGTATTTTCAAATTATCTAAAGAAAGTCAGAGAGTGGGTCAGTGGGAAGGAAGTCAAATGGACTAAGGGCCAGGGAAAGAGAAAAAAAAGAGCACTGAAGCAAGCTTACGGAGTCAAAATCAGAAGACCGCCTTCAACTAACACTCAAGAAATCTTTAAATCTAGTTATGCGTTTATGTGTGTTTTGACATAAAGGTGCAGGTGTCTTTAGAACTGCTACATGTTTCATGGTCTAAAGGAGGTTCTATTTATTTGCCATAGTACTGCTGCCTAGCAGAACTATCACGTGCTGGGGCTTAATATTCTGCCTACAACATTAGACTGGGGATGTTGACAGAGGAAACCGTCAGGTGTCTTCCTCATTCTGCTCCCTCCAAACTCCACCGCGTTGGGATTGCCGGGGTGACTTGAGGTTTTAGAGGTGTCCTCAGGGAACGTTTCCTCATTCTCCACAATTGCCAGAATTGAGTTAGTCCCAGTTAAAAAAAAAAAACAAAAAACACAATACAGGAAGCCAGTAATTCAAAGAGTTGAGGACACATCAAGGAGGATTGCAGGGTTCCAGGAAATCCAATTTCCATAAGACATAATAAGCAATGTGTATATATTCATTATGCATATATGTTTTTTGTGTGATGTGACATGGATTTTCACTGAGACAACTAGAGAGTCTTGATCTCCTAAATGCATGCATGCACAGCACAGAAGTCATAATAAACTCTTCACTTGGACTTACTATTTCTTCTAAGAAACCCTACCTCTCAGCGTTTCTGCACTGTCTATCCCCAAACACACACTCAGTGAATATGCCTATCAATTCCATGGTTAACAGCATATCTTCTTTAGGGGGCTAACGAAGCAAAGTAACAAAATGGTGAGTTATGGGGGCTAGAAATAGGTGAATAGTACATAAGTGTTTCAAATGGTCAACTAGGAACACAGACAATATTACATGACAGAAAAAGTAGGTACTAGAGACTATAAATGCTACTTAAAATGCACATATAGATAGGTATATCAAGTTATTACTGCAAATAATTTAAGACTGGGAAGACTCTGACATGAGACTACAGTACATGAATAAAGGTTTGAGCACTTAATGGCGAGGCAATAGTCAAGGATTAATTTGCCTAACCTGGATACCCAGAAGGCTAGATCCTCCGAGACAGATGCCACTTCCCCATCCCTCAAAGAGCAGGATTTTTTGAAAATGAAAACCCAGAGATATGGAAACCAGCCACAACTTGATGGCCACTGATGTCTTCCTAAGGCAGACATCTTGACAGAATGCTGATGAGAGCTAAAGGTCAAGAATCTCCAACAACATACCACTATACAAACAAAGCCTGGGTCCTGGACTCTCATCACATCTAGGCATGGGCTGGTGAGGTCTCAGTTATAAATGCTGAGGTCGAAGATCAGGACTGGAAGCCACAATTCAGCTACATCACAGGCTGTAACCATAAAGTTTGGACCTCATCTCCATGCCATCCTAGAGGAATGCCTGATGTTCCCCTAACCACGCATCTTATTAGCCCCACAGCTCAAGACTGGGGTTCCTCCCAAGTCTCATGTCTGGCTCACCAATTTTCCGCGCTCCTGGCATTAAGAAAATTGCTTACCTGCTATTGCTTGCTCTGTCTCTGTAAGTCTTCCCCTCGATAAAAGGCTGGTCCCAGCTGGTATGTGTGCTTTCAGGTCATTCACTCTTGATTATTTGACATTAGATGATGTTGGACAAGTTATTAATTCTCTGTGAGCCTCAGTATCCTCTTCATCAAATAGGGATAATGGCAGTAAACACTTCATTGGTTTCTGTGAAGATTAAAGAGATAATCTGTGTTAAGTGTTTGTCCCAGTACCGGTACATTGTGAACATTTAAAAATGCTAGCTATTATTAAAATTTAAGATTTAATTCCAGGGGATTTTTAGTACTAATAAGAAAGATTTTTATCATATCTCAAAAGGAACTAAAAAGTAAACTTGAGGGTTTTTATCAAGAGACATAGAGAGTCCTTATTCTGTAGTCTGTGACTCCATTGTTGATGTGGTAGGGATTGTTTGATGACTGAGTGAGTCTGAGTTTCAGGTCAAAGAGAAGATGGATTTATCATGGAGAAGAGAGTTAGACTTCGTCTGAGAAGCAGACTTCTAATTAGTGCTACCTCTTCGCCCTTATCAAGAAGGATCAGAATGGAGAGGCCCTGTGAGAAAAAAATTAGTTCAACTGACTACACTGTTTTTCTACACAATCATTCATTCATTCATTCATTCATTCATCTAATCATTCATCCATTCATCTATGCATTATTTCCTTCAGTTAAATATTGTAATACACTGTACTAAGCACCATGATGATATAAAAGCACAAATCAGGCCAGGATGAGATGTAATATTTGGCTTATCCCAAACTTATCCTCTTCATGCCAGTCTCCCAAAGAAGGAGCTAGCCCCCTGCCAATCATGTGGAAGTCAGCTACTGTAAAATGTTTAACCAATTGATTCTGGAACAATGCTAAGGTAGCAGATTCAGCCATATTCAAATATGTCAAAGACCTGCAACTGTAAGGCTTACAGACCAGCACACAGATCCTGTCAGAAAAGAGGCTTGTGTGTTCTCTTAACTATGGATGTCCAAGTTTGTAGAACAGGACTTGGAGCTGAGACTACGTCATATGATGGTTGATGGATTCCAGCTGTTAATGATGCCAGGGAAGGAGTGATTGCTTTCCTAATTTGTTTCTTAAAATCCTCCTGGAATCCAATGGTTAGATTCACTAGATTGCTGTGTGCTGCCCCAAAATACAGTGGAAAATTGGAGAATATAAATGTCTACCACTGTGACTGCCTCCAATATAATGGTCTGTCGTCAGTCCTACTGTGTAAGCTTCCTGGCATTTTTGTCCTGGTTTGCTCAACATTCTCATTACTCTTAAGAAGCTCATTATATAAAAAAGAATGTGAACTCAAATATATTAAACTAATTAAATTAACAGACTGAGATGCCATGGAAAAGGTATGTGCCATGTCCAGGGCAGTGATGATATTTGAATGCCTGAGGAAGCCAAAACTTTCTTGTAGATTTTTAAATAGGTTCACAACTCACAGGAGATATTCAATTCAATTTAAATGAGATTAATTAAATCTCAATTTCCTTTTCATTCAGGCATGAATTTGAATCTCAATTGATCTTGGAAAGATTGAGTTCATTCTTGCAATGTCAGTATACTCATTTGTCGATGGCCATAATATCTACCTCACTAAGCTCTTCGAGGATTCAGTGAGATAACATGCCTGACATATAGTAGGAAGTCATCATCTTGGTTACATGATATATGTGTTATAAAGACAAGTCTAGACAAAGAACCTTGAGAGATTTAGAGGGGGAATTGAGTCTTGATATTAAATCCTTTTAATATATTTTCATTTGCTTTAAATATAGGAAATATAGAAATCTAGGAGATGACTCAGAAAAACTGTGAAACCTTCTTATGACTTGGGTTCATGCACTCCAGCCTGTGAGACACAACTGTTCAGAACTAAGAACTTGAATAGGGTGGCAATATCAAAGGAGGACACTGAATAAATTACTGTGGGAGCCCAACCTCAGTCTGTGCCATGCCCCTCAGGAGGACATTGCTCTCCGTGTGTCATTTAAAATGCAATTCCCTTTGAATGCCATGGAGTGGTTCTATTACCAGACAGGACGGCTTTTACTACTGGCAGTGGTTTAATGATTTCATGTCATCACAATAATAGAAACGTGACATTCAACTGTGACTGTAGGAATCTATTTTTGGAAAGCTGTTTTTATAGAGGACATGGAAATGTGGAGTCTTGGTTGCTGTTTATTTCCCAAAAGGCTTAGCCAGTAACTCTGACACAGTATTCCCCTCTGTGGACCTTTCAAGACTTTCTGAAAAGGTATGGTGATTGGAAGTCTCAGCAGTGATTTGTTCACACACAAAAAACCCTTCTTTAGAGAAGGAGAGTTGGGCTTGAATTCATTTTTACCATCAGAGGGAACACCCCTCACAGAGTAGGTCAACATCTGAGCCCTTGTTCTTGATCAGAGAGAAGCACACCACCACCACCACCACCACCAACAACAAAAAATTACACACGCTTTCTCCATGGAGGACATTGCTGCAGGTCTTTCACAGACAAATTTGAAGGTAAGAGTCATAAACTCCCTCAATGTCCCGCCCTCACAGGCAGACACTTACCACTTACAACACATTCTACTTCCTTCTAATCTCAGAACAAGTGGTTCTCTTGCTCAAGGCCAACTCTTTCCATCTGTGTTCTTGATTCCAACCCCACCCGTCTCTTCTAGGACCTTGATCCATCAGACTTCTACCTTTGTCTCTATATTCTTACCTCCCCCCTTGCTACCAAACCTCTCCTTTCAGTCTGTTAACATGCCAAAATCTTTACACACACACACACACACACACCCCAGCTAGCTGTAGTCAGTGACCTATTTTCCTCCACAACTAGACTACTTAAAATAGTTCACATTTGCCGTCTCCCACTTTTAAAACTCCTGTTTTCTCCCTTGCTTCTATAAATAAACAGGTGATTTTTTCCCTTGCCTCCTTGTTTCCAATAATATACTGCAAACGTTTTCCTACCTGTCCTCTTCCCTCTTCAACTCAAGCTCACAGTCTTTTGCTCTCACCAGTCTCCCCAAACTGCTCAGGTAAATTGCAAACAGATTTAAATCTAATGGTCAGTATCAGTAATTTGAACACTTTGCAGCATGTGAAAAATATGAGACCTTTCCTTTTTTAAACACTCTCCTCCCCTTTAATGTCATGCTCCTATTGCCTGTTTATTTCCACGAGTTAACGCATACGGGTCACATATTTCCTCCAAGTACTGAGCCATACACTTTACGTTGTTTAAAATTAAAAGTGGAAGGTAGAGAATATTGCGATATTGTACATGTTAAAAATGTAAGCAAGTAAAACCTAAAGAAATTGAATAATTTTACTCATGTTACACAGAAGTAAGAGGGACTGGATAAAAAAGCAGTTTTGGTAGACACCCGTGCACATTTTAAACTTGTTAAAGTAGTTATTTCAGATGGAAATATACCAAATGGTTATAAGAAATAAATTTTGCCTGTCCACAGATTTAACAAATGTTAACATTTTACTTTATTGGACTAATTTATTTTTTCAGAACTAAATATTAAAAAAAAAAAGAGGTTAAGCCCACTTTGAAATTCTCC
>VMDR010015986.1:0-21673 GCA_007922815.1 Macrotus californicus | reverse complement strand
AGATCCTTCCTGACCACCCTGCAAACAACCAACCCTGCTGACACTTGCTTTCTGACTTCTAGCTTCCAAAACTGAGAGACAGTAAATTTCTGTTGCTTGCTCCACTCAGTGTGTGACCCCTTGTTACAGCAGCCCTAGGAAAGTAATCCAAGCTCCAAACTGCACACAACTCAAATGTCCACCAAGTATCTATATTCGGTAAAACAGGTTAAATAAATATGGTATATTCACCCACTGGAACATAGCAATGTCAGAAATGTCCAAACCTGAAGAGAACTTTTTATAAGCGTTTATGTGAGCCAAACTTACTACATATGCAAGAGAGAAAGATTTTAACTGCTCCAGAGGACAACGATTTTGCAGCTTCTTTTATGCATTTGAAATTAAGGGGGGAAGAGTACGTGGAGGTGGGGGAAATGAGTCGGGGTCTGGACTACAGGATCACAATTACTGCACAGCAACAGAAATGAACTAGCTGCAATGACACTTGACACCATCAATAAAGCTTTCCAACTTAGAGTTAAGTAAAAGAATCATACTCAAAAGTATACATATAGTATGATTCCCTGTCTACAAAGTCAAAACTGTAAATTAGTCAAAACTAGTTGATGTTGCTACAAGTCAGGACGTGGTTACTCTTTGTATGGGAGTAGAAACAGGAAGGGAGCCAAAAGCTTTTCTAGAGTTCTGGAAATATTCTATGTCTTCATATAGAGGTGCTGGTTGCACGTGTTTGTTCAGTTTCTGAAAAAGCTTTAAGCTGTATAATTATGAATTGCATACTTTCCTGTATGTTTTGTCCTCACAGGATGAAAAGCTGTTCTACAAAAAGGAGCCTCCCAGGGTAATCTGATCATAAATTCCTAACCAGGCAGGTCATATGCGTAGTCATGCTTCAGGCTTATAGCTGTTTGAGTAAAAGGTTTATCTTTGCTTAAAGCGAGCCCTGTCTATTTTTTTCTGTGCATCTAGGTTAACACTCCATTTAATTTGCCTTTTTCCCAACCCCTCAGAAGCAAAATTGCCTAGTTTAACACCTTTGAAATTATTGAAGCAACCCTTACGAGAACACATAATTTATTACCTTGTAACTCAATCCCCGCCTTTCTTTCTCCCGTCTTCATGTTATCTTGCTCATCTTCTTTAATCAAAATGCATAAAAGGAAAAAAAACAACAAAAAAAGAAAAAAAATGTGTAAAAGCAGCTGCAAACTGCCAGTCTGAGAAGCATTTTCTCAGCCTGTTGAAATCTTGCTTCTGCACATATCCATTATTTGGCTCAAATAAATTTTTATAAAAATTCTCTACAGGTTTGTCAGATGTTCTTACCTTAACATCTTATGTTTTTATCATAAATGTGTGCTGGGTTTTATCCAATGCTTCTTCTGCATCTAGTGATATGATCATGTGATTTTTGTCTTTCATTTTGTTTATGCGATGTATCACATTTATTGATTTGTGAATATTGTATCATCCTGGCATCCCTGTATAAATCTCACTCGATCATGGTGTGTGATCTGTTTAATGTATTGTTGGATCTGGTTTGCTAGTAGATTGTTGAGGATTTTCACATCTATTATGTTCATCAGAGGTATTGGCCTGCAATTTTCTTTCTTTGTTGTGTCTTCACTGTTTTTTGGATTAGGATAACACTGGTCTCGTGAAACAGTCTGGGAGTTTTCTCTGGTCTTGAATTTTTTGGATATGTCAAAAAAATAGTTTGTGAAGGATCAGTATTAGTTCTTCTTTGAATGTTTGGTGAAATTCGCCTGTGAAGCTGTCTGGTCCAGAGTTTTTGTATGTCAGTAGTGTTTTGATTACTACTTCAATTTCACTAGTTGTTATTGGTCTCTTCAGGCTTTCTGCTTCTTCCTGATTCAGTTTTGGAAGACTGTATGTTTCTAGAAATTTATCCATTTCACTGAGGTTGTCCAATTTCTTGGCATAGAGTTGTTTGTAGTAATTTCTTACAATCCTTTGTGTTTTTGTGGTATTGGTTGTTACTTTTCCTCTTTCATTTCTGATTTTATTTATTTGGGTCCTCTCTCTTTTTTTCTTGATGAATCTGGTTAAAGGATTGTCGATTTTATTTATCTTTTCAAATAACCAGCTCCTGGATTTATTGATCCTTTGGATTGTTGTTTTAGTCTCTAGGTCATTTAATTTTGCTCTGATCTTCCTTATTTCTTCCCTTCTACTCACTCTGGGCTTTGTTTGTTGTTGTTCTTCCAGTTCTTGTAGATGTAGGGTTAGGTTGTTTATTTGAAATGTTTTTTTCTTTTTTAGGTAGGCCTGTATTCCTATGAACTTCCTTCTCAGGACTGCCTTTTCTGTGTCCCGTAGGTTTGGGTTGTGGTGTGTTCATTTTCATTTGTTTCCAGGTACTTTTTTATTTCTTCCTTGATCTCATTGTTAACCCATTCATTATTTAATACTCTGTGTATTCAGCCTCCATGTATTTGAATGTTTTTGAGCTTTTTTTCTTGAGGTTGGTTTCTAGTTTCAAGCCATTGTGATCTGAGAAGGTGCTTGACATGATTTCAATTTTCTTGAATTTGTTAAGGCTTGTGATGTGTTCTATCATGTAGTCTGTCTTTGAGAATGATCTATGTGCATTTGAGAAGAATGTGTATTTTGCTTCTTTGGGGTGAAATATTCTATAAATGCCATTTAAATCCAATTGATCTACAGTGTTGTTCAATTCTGCAATATTTTCGTTGACTTTTTGTTTGGAAAATCTATCCATTGTTGACAGTGGGGTGTTAAAATCCCCTACAATAACTGTTGCTGTCTAACTCTTAAAGTCCTCCAATATTTTCTTTATATATTTAGGTGCACTTATATTGGGTGCATATGTTTATAAGAGTTATATCTTCTTGTTGGATTACTCCCTTAAGTATTATGAGGTAACCTTCTTTGTCTCTTGTTATTGCCTTTGTTCTGAAGTCTGTTTTGTCTGATATATGTATAATCCAGCTTTTTTTTTCCATGTTCATTTGCATGGAATATTTTTTTCCATCCCTTCACTTTTAGCCTGTGAATATCTTTTGTTCTGTGGTGAATCTCTTGTGGACAACCTCTATGTGGGTCGTGTTTTCTTAAGTATTCTGCTACCCTATGCCTTTGGCTTGGCGCATTTAATCCATTTACATTTAAGGTTATTATTGATAAGTACTTATTTATTGCCATTTCCCCCTTTGTACCTGTGTCCTCTCTCTCTCTATTTCTTCCTCTTCTTAAAGCAGTCCCTTTAGCATCTCTTGCAGTGCTGGCTTGGTGGAGATGTCCTCTTTCAGCTTTCTTTGTCTGGCAAGCTCCTTATTTCACCTTCCATTTTAAACGAGAGTCTTGCTGGATACAGTAGGCTTGGTTGCAGGTCCTTGCTGTTCATTACTTGGAATAGTTATTGCCAATCCCTTCTAGCTTGTAGTGTTTATTGAGAAATCAGCTAATAACCTTATTGGAGCTCCCTTGTATGTTACTAGCTGTTTCTCCCTTGCTGCCTTTAAGATGGTGTCTGTGTCTTTAAATTTTGCCATTTTGGTTATAATGTGTCTTGGAGTGGGCCTCTTTGGGTTGATCTTGATTGGAACCCTCTGTGCTTCTTGGACTTGTGACTTTTTCCCTCACCAAGTTAGGGAAGGTTTCCATCATTATTTTTTCAAACAGGTTTTTTATCCCTTGATCCTTTTCTTCTCCTTCTGGTATCCCTATGATGTGAATATTGTTGTGTTTCAACTTGTCCCAAAGCTCCTTTAGACTATCCTCATTCTTTTTTGAGTCTTTTTTCATTTTGTTGCTCTGACTGTATGTTTTTTTTTCTACTTTGTCTTCCAACTCATTGATCTGATCTTCTACTTCATCTAGCCTGTTCTTAATTCCTCTAGTGTGTTCTTCACCAGATATTGCATTTTTCATTTCCATCTGGTTCTTATTCAAGGTTTCTATGTCCTTTTTCATGCAGATGAAGGTCCCACTGATTTCCCTGTAGTTCTAAATTCCTTGAGCATCCTTATAACCATTATTTTGAACTCTATGTCTGAGAAGTTGCTTGCCTCTGTTTTGCTTAGCTCTTTTTCTGGATATTCCTCCTTTTCTTTCTTTTTGGGGTTGTGTCTGTGTCTCCCTGTTTTAGTTGTCTCTTTGTGCTTGTTTCTTTGTATTAGATTGATTTGTTTTGACTCTCTGACTTGGGGAGTGCCCTTGTGTGTTAAGAGTCCTGGGGAGGCCCAGTGGTGTAGAGTCCTTGATTTCCTGATCTGGATGCTCTAGGAATGAGCTCTGTTTGGGTTATACAGACTCCCCTCTTGTTTTTGGGTCCTGATTATTACTGGCCCATTTGTTGGTGGGAGCTCCCATATATCTGGCTGGCTAAGAGGCTCAACCCCCACCATGTGTTGTATGCTGTTTTATATGTGCTGGCAGAACAAAGCAAAACAACACAAAATCACACTCAAACAAGCACCGCGGCCCCCGCCCACCACATCTATATCAACGGCAAGAGAGTAAAGAATAAAAAAAGCATAGAGAGAAATGGGCAAGTAAGGGAAGGGGAAGGGGAAAAAGAATATGAGAAGACCAAAGGAAAGTAAAGTGATTATGAGAGGGGAAATGGGAAGAGAGCTACTACTCATAATGAGTTGAAAGAGGAAAATGGGGAAAAGGAACACAGGAAAGGTAACAAGAATAATGAATGGAGAAATGGGAACAGTGGAGTACTCAAAGATAGGAGTAGGAGCTATGAAAGAAAAATTAGAGCACCAGAAATAAAAGAAAAAATAGATAAAAAGTATAACTAAAATGGTTATGAAAAAGAAAAAAATAGCTAGGATAATGAAAAAAGAACCAAGTGGATTTGTCTCAGTGCAGATCTTGCCTTCTGATAGCTCCCTTTGGATCGCACTCTAATGTTTGAGTCTGGTGTGAGCCAATGCCTGGTACTGTCCACATCTGGTCCTCAGCTGCCTTTACAAAGCTACAGTTGATTCAGTTTGTGGCTGATTCCTCTGGGCTTGGCTATTCCCAGGTTGGGCCAAGCTGCTCTGCAAAACTGACTTTTATCTGCATTAAATCCAAGGGTGTGTCA
Source organism: Macrotus californicus (assembly GCA_007922815.1). Taxonomy (NCBI): domain Eukaryota; kingdom Metazoa; phylum Chordata; class Mammalia; order Chiroptera; family Phyllostomidae; genus Macrotus; species Macrotus californicus. The sequence continues at coordinate 16,587 of VMDR010015986.1, read as the reverse complement.
GCAAATGTCCCAAGTTGCCACAGGATCCACCTCTGCCAGTCTTTGCCTGCTGGCCTACTGTCAATCTTAGGCTAGTTGCAGACCGACTATTTCTGGGACGGCCTCTGGAGGAAGTGAGGGGCTGTAATTCCTGGATCTTCCATGGCAGGTGCCTTTCAGGCTTCAGGGAAGATGGTGGGTTTGTTCCCCTTCCCCTGAGCCACTAGTCTGAGTCTGTCTGGGATTATCTCCCTGTACTCTTCAGGGTGGGGCCCCTGATAATGTTCCTGAGACCAGATTTTGGGTTTGTTTGGTGCCAGAAGGGTGTTTCTGTGGCTCTCTGGTGAGGGGGAGCACCAGTCTGTTTCCCAGGATAGTGTATGGATTGGCTGCACCCTACCACCAGTCTCTGATGACCCCAAAGTCTATTTATGTTGCTGTCTCTTCAACAAGGGTTAAGATGCAGGATGGGAGAGAAGGTACGATAAATAAGGAAAAAAAAACACAAACCAAGCAGAATACCAACACAGAGCAAAACTGACAAGAAAAAAAAAAGGAATGGGCTGAGTGGAGCGAACAGGTTTACAGAGATTGTGGTGAGGGGATTTCCAGGGGGTGGGGGTGCGGTATCCCACAAGGTAAGGTGATTAATTTTCCCCTGGGAGGGGCTCCCTCTTCTCAAGGAAGATAGTTGTAGTAGAGCCCAGGTATATCATTCCCCGAAGGCTCTCCCCAATGCCTCCCACTCCAGACTCTTCTCATGTAACTCCTTCACTGGGGCCCAAGGTGGGGAGCCACACACGTAAAATCTGTGCTTTGAACCTTTAAGGGAGGAGGAAAAAAACCCAAACAAAAAAAACAAGCGAAGATGGTGGGTTTGTCAAATCTTCTCTAACTGTTGCCTGGTAATCTCTGTGTGTGTGTGTGTGTGTGTGTCTGAAGACCACACAAATAATACACATATAAAAAATAAGGCTGATAGGAAATAGTCAATATGAAAATTTAATCTCTTAGCTAACTCTGGTACCTCCTCCCTTTTCCTGTTTTGTTCCTGTCTTTATCCTTTATTATACAGAAACCATTTTAGTTTGCAGTATTCAAGTAAGCATGTGATAATTGTTTTTATGTGTCAGCTCGGTTAGATATAGTTCCAATTATTCAATCCTGCATTAATGTAAATGTTGCTGTGAAGATAAAGTATACATATGATTAAAGTCCCAAATCAGTTCACTGATTATAGAGGATATCCTCTATAATCTGGGTGGGCCTGTAAAGGCCTTAAGAGCAGAACTGAGGCTCCCTAAGGAAGAAGAAATTCTACCTCTAGACAGCAGCTTCTAGAACTCTCCTAGAGTTGCAGTGGCCTGTGGTATGGATTCTGGACTCACCTAGCCAGCCCCCGTAACAGCGTAAGCCAATTCCTTGCAATAAATTTTTCTTTTTTCCAAATTATAAGAGAAAGTTTATTTACAAAGTTACAAAGGTAGTATAAGTGAACCAGCTGGGCTGTGTAGGCTCAGGAAACAAGTTACAGAAGCAAAAGGAAGGCCCTTTGAGCTTAGAAGAGGGAAAGGCAAAGGCAATATGCCTCGGGGGAAGAAGGGTACGGGACAGGTGTGGGCATGCTGTCAAGAGGGAGAGTCTGCAATAAATGTCTTAAAAAAAAGTTTACTTATTTTTAGAGAGAGGAGAAGGGAAGGAGAAGGGAAGAGAAACTTCGATCAGTTGCTTCTCGGGGACCAGGCCTGCCATCCAAGCATGTCGCCTGACTTGGAGTCGAACAGGTGACCTTTTGCTTTGTGGGATACTCAACCAACTGAGCTACATTGGTCAGGGCTAAATTTCTTAATATATATCTTCTATTGATTCTGTTTTTGGTTAAACCCTGACTGATAAAAAAAACTTAGCTGTATTTTAGATTCTTCCAATGCACTGGACAAGAACAAAAAGAGGGAAAGTAGATACCTGATTATCAAATTGTTCACATTAGATTTTCTCTTGTAATATAGAGCTGAACAGATGACAGAAATCTCAGAACCAGTGAAATAAGGAAGATTATGTGAGGCTAAACTGAAGTTCAAGTCTACACATGCTTAAAAGAGCCACATACATAGTAATAGAGATAAAACTTTGGAGCAACAGTTATGCTTATTTTCATTTACTAAAACAAATAATAGTTTCTTGCATTTTTTAAATATACTGTATTTTGCTGTGTATAGTACACTCTTGTTTATAATATGTACCCTCATTTTTGGCCTAAACTTTCAGGAAAAAAATCTTTCATTTAAAAATTTTAATTCAATTATTTATTTATTTATATTTAGAAACAAAGCTGATTATCATATTCCAGGGTGTTATTTTGCATATGGAGATCATTATTGCTTTTTAGAATTATACTTTTAATACATAAGCATAAATAAGAGAATTAAAAACATTTCTATAGATATGGGATTAGTACTACCCATGTATAATGCACGTCCTTATTTTTCCCTCAAAAATTCAGGCAAAAATGTGTGCATTATACACAGCAAAGTATGGTACTTTAGAATTTAATGTATAAAAAATAATGGCTACTGAATTTTTATTAAGCAGAGAGAGAAATCTTCAGATAATGTAATTTTACCTTTTTTAATCATTCTAAATATACAAAATCATATTCTCAATGCAATTAACTATTAAGATCTATGGCCACACTTGAGTAGTAGTTCTATGTTGTATGTTTTATGTTGTATAGGAATAAAAAAATTAAAAATCACTGGAAAAGGAAGGAAAATATGGAGCATTTGCCTGTGCTTTAGGCCTCTGTGGACGGCCATCTGCAGGCAGTGGTGTCTACTGCTTTTTAACTAATGGGAATCTCAACAAAGAATCGTGCTGCATGTATGTATATATGGCTTAGCACATGTGGTTAGAAGAGGAGAATATGGAGAAAGATAAGAAATCAGTATACATCTGGAGGGAATGACTGCTCCTGGGGAGGTAGGAGGGGTTCGCAATGGGAGGTATGTCCCAAGCAAAGGGGACCTTATGAACTGATAAGAGAACAACATCGAAGTTATTCTTAGTGGGAGGTTATAGATACATTATGTCCCCATGAGAAAATACGAACAATGGAAGGTGCTGAGAGTTATCCTGGAGATGAAACATCAATACATAAAAGCACTACTACAAAAGGTATAGTCATTTAACTTGATTTTGATAATATTAACAATGTTCTACCACTTTACATTTTGGTACTTGTGTAGGTTGGATTCTCCAGGAGGCAGATGCTGGAATAAAGTTACAAACTGAAGAGATTTTATTGGGGAGTTAACATCTGTGAAAGAAGAAAGGTTTGGGCAGGGAGAGTTGTCACAACATACTGCAGAGCTGAAAGTCTCTGCCAGTTCAGCAGGCACCTCTGAAGCAAAGATTGCCCCTTAAGGGGATCCAGTGTCAGGCAAAAGTGGCTGGACCTGTACCCTTACCTGCTCAAAGGCCAAGTGCCACCTGGTAAATAGCATGATCTCAGGTTGAAAGCTAAAGGAAACCCCTGTAAAAAGGCTGGAGTTTGTTGGTTAATCACACTCCTTGTTGCTGGGTAGAGCGTGCTTTCTTGACAGGAAATCAGTCTGCTCATCTCCACGTCTGCCCCAGCACTGCAGGGTGGCACTAATAAAAATTTTGGTGGCTATGTATTTGGAGATGAAAACTAATTAAGCCTGAACGAGAGGTGTTAGTGAAGTGCACTAAAATTCCAAAATTCCAGTTGAAGTATTTTATAGTGGTACACCACCATCAATTCCTTAGGTATCTAGAGCAGTCACCACCAACAGATTAGGGATTAAAAATATTGGATGTTCCGTGAGGCATCTAAAATGATAAGACTATTGTTGTTCCCATTTCACCCCACACAACTTGCTCCTAGTGGGACCACTCTGGGCCTTGCTTGTGATGGCCCATTACAGGTCAAACTGCCTTAGTTGTGAAATGGGCAAAAGGAGTTCAGAACAGCTCTTTCTGGGAAGATGAGAAAGAATCATCTGTTTCATAAAGATCAAGAAAGTGGGATTTAAGAAAGTTGGATTGGCCCTTTCCAATGTGTCACTTTTTTTCTCGTATTCTGTACGAGTTCCACAGTAGTGATGGGCAGAAAGACACAAAAGCTTCTGGGGGATAGAAGTCAAGGGGGGTGGGTGTATGACTGCACAGAGCTCACTATAGCGGAGGGTCTGCAGTGTCACTGTTTTCTAGAGATTTGGCTTTAGACAGGTTCTTCAACCTTCAGTGACTTCGTTTCCTGATTTGTTAAACAAGGAGTACAGAGCTGCCGTAAGGACGAGATGACGTCACACATGCCGTCCCTGGCTTCAGAAGGGTTCCGTACCTGTTAGGTGTCATTCTAGTTCCCTCTTGCTTCTTTCTCTTTCTCCTCCGCTGGAAAAAAAATGCTTTTGTGTTCAATTTTTTTTAACCGGTTCTCTAGATTAGCAAAATGTTCACAGAATTTGGGAGGAGGGTAAAATTGAAAGAACCTATGACTCTAACAGGATTCAGACCTTCCGGTCAGGTCTTCAGTTTTCACTGCTGTGTTCTCAGTACTGTTCTGGGTAAGCTGGGTGTAAAAAATGGCCTCTGTCCAGAGCCGCAGTCTGTTTGAAAAGCAAATGCACATATCAATGATTAATGAAAATAAAAGTACATATAAAATTAAGCTCTAAATAAATAACCCATACAGACCATAAGGGATGTAGAAATCTAATTTCACTCTGTTGACATTGGCTGCTAGGTTTTTTCAAAATGATTTATGCTCTTTTTATTTTTCTTAATAATTTTTTTTTCAGTCAGTGACTGTTGTTTTGGGTCACTGAAAGGTGGTACCATTTGGGTGAAATTGTGAGGGTGAGGTGTTATACAGTAAAATGATGTCTTATGTTTATTTAAATAGAAAATACATTAAGTGAGCTCAAAAGAAAGCAAGTTTAAAGAAATTTAAATATATCATTATCTCTTAATATTGTTAGTCTATTAGTGCTCTCTACCACTATGTATGTTAAGATGGCAAAGACAGGAAGAGCTGATGGACGCTTTGAATAAAACTGTTAGGAAGGTTTAATTTTTGGGGGGGTTGTTGATCTCAGTAAGTTTGTCTTTATCTTATTCTTTCTAATTTAAGCAAGTGGAAGAAGGCTCATCCACTGGCCTTCTTCATTCCAGAAATCCCCTTTGGCGATCCAGGAGTTAAAGTAAAAAAAGATGGCTGGGCTAAATCACGTGGGATCACAATGCAGTTTCGGTTTATAGAAGGCAGGTCTTTAGGTTAAAAGGTCCTCGGCCTGAGCTGCCCATCACATTCTTCTACTCCATAGAGAAACATGCTCTGTGCCCTGTGGGAGATACACATACATAGGTGTGGATTTAAAAAAGAAAAGGGTTCTATGGAAATTAACCTCACAGGGTGATCTGATCATAAATTCCTAACTGGGCAGGTCATAGTGGGTAGTCAACACCCACACCCAGGCATAACTTTAGTGAAAGGTTTTAAGCCAGCCCTGCCCTTTGTTCCTGTGCATCTAGGTTAACACACCCTTGTGTGTGTTGAAATACCAGAAGTAACACCCTTGAAAGGGGATATTAACCGTCAAGTGAGCACATAATCTTAACAGTAATCCAATCCCCATCTTGCTTTCTGTAATCTTAAGTCCCCTTGTTAATATCAAATGCATAAAATGAGCCGCAAAACCATTACCTTCCCCCAAGTATTTGGGATCTTGCTCACTGGCGTATGTCATCAATTAGGCTCAGATGAAGTCTTCTAAAAATTGTCTACGAGCTTGGACATTTCTTATGGGGACATAGGCCACGTGTGGTTAACCACATATTGAGAGTGTCTTACAATGTTACACACAAAGTGATTCCTTGCTATTGAACTCTTTCAGATTATTAATGTATAACCACAAAAACAGTTCCTATCATTTCATAATTTTCTTACAGCCTCCCAGTAACCTAGGGCTGTAGAGGCCTCTTTCCATGGGGAGATATGAGCATGGCTGAAGAGTCCTTTTTGGATTCTTACATCTTTTAGTACCAAGAAGACAAAAACAACAAAAATATTTTAAAAATACCTCTTATCTTACTGATGATGAGCGTTTTATAAATGTCCTAGAGATGAATCTCCCTGCATTGTCCTAGGCCAGGTGAGTAACAAGAGGAAATGCTGGTTAAAGGGCGGCAGGTCCCCAGGTGTTCTAGGAAGACGTTCCCCCCTCCCTCCGCATCTGTTTCTGCGTGGTGTGATTGTGCATCAGCCTGTGCCTGCGCGAAAGCCGCACAACAGAAAAGACCAATCAGGGACGGCGATCTCCGCCCCCACCCCGCCTTTTGCCCCCGCCCACTCTCGGCCGGCTGACCACCTACACAGCTCCCGGTGATTAGTCTTACTTTTCCATCTCCTCCCACCTAACCAACGCCCCCCTCCGCTCGCGCCGCGGATGGGACGCCGGAGGACCAAGCAGGCATGCGCGACCGTCCCGAGCATGCTCAGTAGCGCGCGCGGCGCCCCGGAGCTTCATCCAGCCGCTGCTGACGCGGAGGTCTCCGCGGCTGCCGCGGGAGCGACAGGAAGTGAAGCGGCCTGTCCTGGTGACCGCGGAGGCAGAAACAGAGGCGGAAGGGTCCCTGCGGCGACGTCGTCGTCGACGGGGGTGACGGAGGGGGCTGCGCATCTAGGGGACTCGGCGGCTGGGAAGCCGGATCCCGAACCGGGCAGGATGGATTATCACCAGCCGGGGACTGGCCGCTACCAGGTGGTGAGTTCCTGGCCCCCGCCCCGGCCTCCTGCGCCTCTGGGGGATCCACGACTGTCTCCCGCGGTGCCCCCGAGAGTTCTTTTTCTTGGATTATTCCCGGAGGGGACGTACTGGCTTTTCTTTTTCTTTCTTCTTCTTTTTTTTTTTTTTTTTGGTGGCCCTTGTGGCTGGACTTGCTTTCCTCACATCTGTGGAGCCTGTCTCTGTACCTTTTGGAGACCCTTCCCTCCCGACCCATCTTCTAGTTCCCCACCCCTCACCCACACCCTGTACCCGTCTGTACAACACCCACTTCATTAAAACATATCTGTTTCATTTATCACCTTCTCGATCATTTCCTCATTCCCTGATTCAGACACTTCTGAGACATTCCACTGGATTGTCTGCTAGAAATGGTACGGAGTTCACATACCTGCTGGGAAGATGATCGCCATCATAAATGGAGTGGGGGAAGGGGGAGGGGATGTAAGCATTACGCAGGGTCAGATGTGGACTTGGCCAAAAAAAAAAAAAAAGGAGGGGCGATTTAAAAATTGTAAAACTGTAGAGAGTAGTCGCGATGTTGATATGGTCTCTGAGCTCTAGTTCACCTTGTCGTTTTGTCCTTTTCCATCTTGTTAGTACAGATTGAAAGTGCCTATTCTTTTTTTGTATCCCCACTTTTTTTTTTACCCCCATGTTGGGGAAACAGGATGTTTTACTAGAAAATTGCTAATCTTGTTAGAAAAATAGTTTTTCATTAAGTATGAATTCTTCCAGTTGAACCGTATAAACCTTTGTATGTTGCAATGAGTGAAAAGTGTACCTCTATTCTTTTCAGTGTCAAATTTTCTAATATTCAGGGTCCGGCAGAAATAAGGCCTAGTTGAGTGGTTGGTAGGGTAATAATGTGGTTATAATAATTTATAGTCTTAATTTGAACATTTCATCTAAAATGTCATATGGTGTTCTTGAATGTGATAGTTATGTTACAGATTACATGCTTATGATTTTGTAGTAAGAGGTGGTAATAAAAAGGGGCGTTATTTGTGCCGGACCTTTTATTTATTTGCTCTATTATTTTGGTGGTGTCATTGGAGCCCATATTTAAAAGATGGACTCAGCAATAGTTCACTGTTTTGTTCTAGCTGATGGGCAGTTACTAGTACTGTTTGTAACATTTTACAAATGTATACATGTTAGTGGAGATTTCACCTTTCAAATCTGTTTGCACGTGTGAAACTTACTTGTGAACTAAGAATTTCAATTAATAAGTGCATTTTGACAAATGTAAAGACTACTGAAAGATGAAATCCCAATGTAAGTTTGCATTTTTCTACAACAGAAGCTTATGATGCTTCCATTTCGTGTGGTTTGCATCCTGTTTGGAAATTTATCAGGTTTTTTTTTTTTTTTTCTTTTTAGGACAGTTTAAAAAATTGCTGCCAATAAGTAAGGCATTTTTTGAGTTCTCAGTGTTTATGGGTTTGGTGGTTTTATTTTTTTTTAAGGCTTTCTTATTTTTGCAGTCATTAACAAAAATGAAATGCATTAAGTAAATGTTGAATAGTCTTACCAGTGGGAATGGTTCCTTTTTATAATCTCTTTTCTTTCCTGTTCCTATTTGTTTTCCTGAATGGCACTAGCTGATTTGAGTTCTTTGTCTTTGGGGATTTTGCTTATCAGAATTGACCATGTTCTCATGCAAAAGTCACTACTAAAAACATTTTTAACTGATGTAGCTGTGCCTTAAAATAATTAGTTATATTGTCACATTTGCTTTCAGTGGTTACGGCTAGTTAAGACTTAATTACTAGTTTTAAAAAAATTCTAATACCAAAATATTGAAATTTGCTATCCCAATTTTAAAGGGTTTTTTCCCCTCTAAAACTCATTTCAAAATAAGTGGACAATATCATATTTATTATTTTTTTTCCAAACTGGAGATGAGTCCCATCTTTGAATGGGTAGGGAGAGGCATCCCTTCAGGGCAGAGGGCGAAATCAGTTCTGAAGATAGCTACTTTAAGTAGGTAGGACATCAGTTTGTTTTCTTTGTAAGGCAACATCTTTGTGAATCTTACAGTAGTTTAAATTTGGATTTTAACTCTTGTTACTACGTAGTAATTTCATCTGATTTTGTTGAAATGGCCTGGTCAGTAACTCTAGGTGTGTGCCAGAGAAGCAGCTGAATTGGTTTCCAGTAAACTATTTATTTATCTAGGGACCAATCTGCAACTGTGGCTTATACGGTGAACACAACTTACGTGGTTTCCTTTAGCTTGGTTTAAAAAAATGAAAATAAAAAAACTCTGGAAAGATTAACAAACTTGAGCAATATGGAATTTCAGTTGTAAAGTTGGGGACAGGCAAGCATGCTTAGGGGTGAAATGGTATGCAGTGTTAATTTATCACATATTGAGAGAGTTTAAATTTAGCTTTCCATATTGGAAAGTTATTATTGATGGCTCAGGACCATTAGATTGACTTACTACCATTAACCAGTGCACAAGTTTTTTGTGGAAAATTGCTTTTTCTGTGGTCTCTTCCCTTCCAATGTTAAATGGGTCTCAGTTTTGTTAAGTAAAGCAGTGGCCAACTACAAAAAGCCTTGATTATTACCTAATTTCAGAAAAAGCCGGGTACGATAGGTAGTTTCATTGTGTTACGGGAAATTCAGTTTTGTCGGGTAGGAAATGAGCAATGTTGCCAAACTGTGAAGTAGTTGACATGGCTTGAAGCTGTTAGGCCACACTCTAACTTTGATGTTCTGTATTTTAAAGGATTATGTGCCTGTAACAAGCTGACTACTAAGATTTCAAAGGTATTATTTTATGTAAAAGTTAAATTGGCGCTGTATATTTTAGTACTCGTTTCCCAAACTGTATTCCAGAATGATGATAATAGTCTTAGAAGATTTGTAACATATATTGGCATAATAAAACATACATTTTTATATTAAAACCATGAGAAATTCTGAAGATGGTGGTTTGGATTTGTTTAACCTAGTTCTCCGTACACCTTGGCCACAGATTTTTAAAGAAAATTTTAAGATTATGTTAACATTTCTAAATGTTAGTTTTTTTTGAATATAATATATTCATACTGTGAAGATCTAGATACTTTGCTCTTTTTGAAAAAAAATTGATTTGAGAGAGAGGGAGAAAGAGAGAGAGACATCAATTTGTTATTCCACTTATTGATGCATTCATTGGTTGATTCTTATATGTGTTTTGACTGGGGATCAAACTTTTGCTTGAATCTAATATGGAGAATTAGAGTTACTCTTGATAAATCAGCTGGGAAGGAGGTTGACTATTAATGGTTAAAAAATGTGTTAAAGCCCTGCCTGGTGTGGCTCGGGGGGGGGGGGGTGGGGGGGGTGGGTTGAGACTGTGAACCAAATGGTTGGTGGTTCAGTTCCCAGTCAGGGCACATGACTGGGTTGCTGGCCAGGTCTCCAGAAGGGGGCACATGAGAGGCAACCACACATTTGACGTTTCTCTCCCTCTCCTCGTCCCTTCCCCCTGTCTAAAAATATACATATATATTTTTAAAAAAAATAAAAATAAAATGTTAATAAACCATTCAGTATTTACAAAAATAAAAAATGTGTTAAAGTCCTCTGGGCTTATATTTAGGATGTGCTGTTTACAATTTGGCTTAGTTACTTAAAATCTTAAAGCCTCAGTTTTCTCATATTTCTCGTTAGTATTATTATGAGATTTATATAATGTAATACATGTAAAAGATACAGTATAGAGATTGGTACATGAAAAATAAATAGGAATAATGTAAATTATAAAATACTGAAAATATTTCAGTTTTTGCTGATGAGCACCTTTGTGTCTCTTGTTTTAGTTAGAACCTGAATATCAACTAGTTTTTTTTTTGTCCATATCAAGAACTGTGAAAAGTCTTTAAGATTTTATTTTACCATATTTACAAGGTAATAAGTTAGTATGTTAATGTTTCATGATCGCTGGCAGAGAACAGGAGACTCCCCAGGTCAGAGACAGATGACGTGATTCTTACTCAGAGCATGATCATCAGTGCTTGTGTAGGTTTTCCTTGCAGCCAGGACCCAGGAGGGTGATGGGTCTAGATGGGTGCACTAGTGGATCACAGCTGAGGAAATCAGGGGCCCTTGCACTTTTTAGCAGGCAGAAAACAATGTAGCAAACAACAGACAAGCTAGTTACCTTTCCCTGGGAGGGCAGTTAACATGGGGTAACCTTGACCTCCTGTGTTGCCTATGTGGCTTATTACAAGAATTCATTCTGTGTCAGGAAGTAGATAAGCTTTGTAGACTGTCACACTCAACAAGAATGTGCAGGGACACTCAGGCCCATGGTGGACTGCCTTGTCCAATAGAACGTGGTCTGGGTGAGATAATAAATGTTGATTTTTAAGTGCAGTAATTTACTTTTTGTTTTCCCTTCTACAGAAGTTTGTAGTCTTTTACTGTATGTTCTCTAGTTACTGCCTTCTTTTCTTGGCACAGCTCAGTTCCTTTGATCTTCACTTGTTTGTCTCTTCCGAACCTATCAATATTCTTTATCTGGTTTATATTCTTACCATACCGCTTTTACATCATCAAGGTTGCCTGTTGCGTAATATAATAGATACTTTTCAGTTCTTGTTTTGCTTCATTTTTTTGTTGCATGACACTAAAGTTTATCCTTGAGAACTCCTTCCTTATTCCTGATATGAAGAAACTTTCTACTTTTCTTTGACTTTTCTTCTCTTAGTGAACTTATTTTGTGCTTCAGTGTTGATGCTTTCCATGGCATATACCATTGCCGTAGCCTATTTACTGCTTTCTTCCTTCATCTGACCATCTTCCAGTGTTATCTTTCATGTGCACGGCATGAGTCATGTTAGTGACCTCTTACTGAATTACCCCTTCCTCTACATTTAATATCACGTCTTTCAAATATATAGAAAAGTTAAGATTGTACAGTTACCAAGTAGGGTCTACAGTTACTAAAAGTTCTGTATTTGTATTACTGTATATCTGTCAATTCTTATTTTTTGATGCTTTCAAAGTAAGTTGCCGATACACGTGTATGTCACTATAAACTGCATGCTTATCATTAGCCTGGAATTTAATATTTCTTCATGTTTCTTTCTCTTTGGGGTAAAGCTGATGTATATTAAATGGGTAAATTTTACATGCCAATGAATAAGTTTTGATAAATGCATACACCTGTGTAACCCACATGACTTTCGAATAGAGAAGGAATCAGCAAACTAAGTTCCAACTGTTGTTTTGTAAATAAAATTTTATTGTAACACAGCCATGCCCATTTATTTACAATGGTGGGACTGAGTATTTGAGGCACAGTCTGCAAAGCTTGGATCACTATTTGCTATTCTGCTCCTTACAGAAAAAGTTTCCTGATCTGCCATGTAGAACATTACTGTCACCCTAGAAAGTTTCCTCACGGCCCTTCCCTTTCAGTTCCTGCCTACCACATGATCGTTGTTCTGATTTTTTTCACTTCAAACTACTTTTGTCTATGCTAGAATCATGTAAGTAGCATATTGTCTACAAATCTCCTTTCACTCTCCATCAGGGGTGTCCAGCTCATTTTCACCAGGGACCACGTCAGCCTCGTGGTTGCCTTCAAAAGGCCCGTGAAAATGAGTTTGACACCTCTGCTCTACATGAAGTTTTGGAGATTGATCCATGTTATTGTGTATATTAGTAGCTCATCTCTTTATTGCTGAATATTATTCTATTGTATAAATTGTATGAATATGATACAGTTTGTTTATACATTGCTCTATGGGTTGTCTCAATAATTGGCTATTATGGATAAAACTGTTAGGAATGTTCTTACGCAAATTTTTTTTTTAAGATTTATTTAGTTTTAGACAGAGGGGAAGGGAGGGAGAAAGAGAGGGACAAAAACATTAATGTGTGGTTGCCTCTTGCGCACCCTGTCCTGGGGACCTGGCCTGCAACCCAGGCATGTGCCCTGACTGGGAATCCAACTAGCGACCCTGTGGTTTGCAGGCTGGAGCTCAATCCACTGAGCCACACCAGCCAGGGCTCATGTAAATTTTTTTTTTTGTGGACATGTTTTCATTTCTCTTGCGTAGAATTACTGGGCAATAAGGCTGAAGTATATTTAATTTTATAAGAAACCACTAGACTTTCCCCCAAAGTAGTTGTATCATTTTGCACCTCTGCCAACACTAAATGAAAGTTTTGGTTGCTTCACCATCTTTCCAAAATTTTTGTATAGTCAGTCTTTTTAATTTTAGCCATCCTTGTGGGCTTATTGGATTTTTGAGGGATAAATTTCTGTTCTAAACATACATGTTCCTTTAATTGACCTTCCTATATTTTACTGTGCCATATCTTAGCAATCCCCGCCCTCCCCCCTTAATCTTTGTGCACTGATACAGTCCGGGACCTACTTATTAGTTATTCAACCATAATGTATTTCTTTTTAGTTTAGTGTTTTCCAATTTATTTCTCATCTAAGGTTCTGTGCCACACCCTTCTGGTTTGTTTCCCTCCTAAGATCCTGTTCTTCAATGTAAAAACTTCCAAACTGTAATTGGAAGAGGGAGGCACGGCGAGTTTCTTGCATTTGTCATCAATATCAAGGCAGAGGAAAAATTGATAGCCACCGTATTAGAGAACTTATTATACTGAATTATGTTTTTGTGTGTCTTTGTACTTCTAAACTGGTGCTTTTTCTCACAGGTACTTCAGGGGTCTAAGTACCTCTTGTGAGATTTATGCCTAAGATAACGCGTGGGAGAAGTTTTTAAGTATCATTGATTAACTGTGGGACAAAGGTCCTGTAACTCTTGTGTTCACTTAATCTGTAATAATTCATGTAGTATCTCCACCACAGTGTGTTTTAGGTGCTGGTGACCAAGACAGTTAAGTTCTCATCTCATGGCTCATAGTTTGGTGGAGGAGAGGCAGATAAATAAATAAGCACACGTTCAGATAGTGTTAGGTGGTTTAAAGAAAGTGAAGCAGGTTGATGGAATAAGTAATACATTTTATCAATACTAGTGTAGCAGTAATGGAAGAATCATGACTTTGCATTATGTCAGTAATATGCTGAGAACTCTGCTAAGAGATTTACACACATAAGCACATTTAACCTTAAGTTTAAATAACGATGGAATACATTCTGCTTGCATTTATTAAGTGTAAATTTACTGACAAGATCATTGTAATTGAGACTCGTCTACATACCATGTGATTGTAAATCATCCTATGTCTGTGTTTTCGTGCCATGTTGTTATGGTTTCTTCAGAAGTTTGCTCACTTAACTGGAATTAAGGTGTGGGTAAATGTTAGAGCCATGCCAGATGTGAGTTGGGAAGTGCAGCAGTCTAAGATTTGCTCTCTGATTATTTCAAGATTTTGACTTGCTTGCTTTCGAGATTTGTTTGAACATGAACAATTTAATATTTTAAAAGTTTCGGAGTGTGCTGTGGTTTAGATTGTCAATGATGTTTCTCCAGAATGACCTATTACATTATATAAAAGTATTGTGCTGTTTGGCACAGAGGCTTTGAGAATAAGAAGACAAACTGAAAGGTTTTTGCCTCATCACTAACTTCAAGGCTCTAAGGATTTGTCTCCTTTTGGATCTTGGACTGAAGAAATCCAATAGTGACAGTTTTTATAGAACATTTATTCTTACTTGGGTGGGACTTTCATCTATACAAGCATGACTTTTTTATGTGATTTCCCCCAAAAGGGAAGGGCCTTGAAATAACCTAGAGACCCTTTTAAGTTTCTGTTTATAACTTTTAGAAACAAAACAAGCCTCTGCATACCTCATCCCTTGCCTGATTTCTTATTGCACTGCACACGAGCTATAAGTATTTGAGCTGTAATACTTTTTGTTCTTTTGCCCCACCCTTCTTAATCCGCCACTTCAAACCGTGGTCCTCTTGCCTTCTGTCTTTTGGACACATTCTTCCCATTTTCTCTTTTCTCCTTCCCTCCTCCAGGACTAATGCCTGTTCTTTATCCAGACCTGTTTAATTGTTCTTTTCAGAAAACTTTTCCTCTGTTTCCCACTCTTCAGTGCCTAGTTCTGGATTCTTTTAACTGTACATTTAAACCTATCGTAGTCCTTACTCCGTGGTGTGTATTTGGTAAACTCAGTGGGAAGTAAGGTTTAGTTCTGTCTTTTTATAACAGTATATCGCACGGTTTTGGGCCCACTATAGGTGCGTCGTAAATAGTACTTACCAAAGAAATAAAAGAATGCCTTTCCTGAATGATTTCAAGAGTATGCATGAGGTAGGGTACTGGTACATTGGTTTATAAAGTGAACAGTTTTCTAGAGTTCTTTCACGTAACAGTAGCTATGTCTTGGCTAGCTCACACAGTGTTGATATTCTTAATATCCATAACTAGGGTATGCATTTTGCTTTTAGAGTAGTGCCAAGGAATCTGTTTAGGTGAATTCTGGTATTATGTAACTCTTCATCTGATTGGTCACTTGTAATTGCAAGATATTTAACCACGGTTAGGTTATTTGGTCCACCTATAGAAAGAAGGAAAAACTGTTTCCAGATGTTATGGAAGTGCAGTTAGTGATCATTTTTTAGCCTTCTGATTTTACAGCAGATTGTCTGAAGGAGGATCTGCTTAAGGTCATGCAGCAAACTTAAAGGACAAATTTTATTTTGTTACTTTTAAAGCTGTCAGCTGAGTTAAAGTCAAAGATCCTGGGACGTAGAATTTTCATTATAGTTAACTTTCTTTTATTCATGGTGACACCAGCCCTGGAGAGCATGGATGGCACAGCATGAGTCTGGTAGTCACCCAACTAGTAAGTGAAGTCCTAGTAAGTGATTGTCCTAACCACAGCTTGTCGTAACTCAGTGGGCTTAATCCAGCTTTGGGACAAGTTTTCTTTCACCAGTGTGTGCGTGTGCATTTATATGTTTTTTAAGTCAAAGTAATGCTGGTATACTTTCAAGAGTTTGAGTACCAAAAGACAAGTAATGAGAAATAGCAATTTCCTTTTCCATCTCTGTTGTCCTTCAAGCCTTTCTCCTCAAAAGAAAATAATCTTTAACTCTTTTTAACTGCTTTAATTCTGTATTTTTTAAAAAAATCCTCATCAAGGGATATACTTACTGACTTTTAGAGAGGGAGGAAGGAAAAGAAAAACATCGATGTGAGAGAAAAACATTGATTGATTGCCTGTGTACATGCCCTGACCTGGAATTGAGTCCGCAATTTAGGTATGTGCCTGTACGGGGGATTGAACCTGGAAGCTGTTGGTGTACGGGCCGACGCTCCAATCAACGGAGCCACCCAGCCAAGGCTTAACTCTGTATTTTTAATATGTGCACAGATACAGCTTCAGCTACTTGCTGATTTATGAATTTTACTTTGTTTCTTCCATGTCCTGCTCTCTTTTCTCAGGCCATGCTCTTCATAGTCTCTCCTATTGGGTTCTAGTCTTGGCTTGTCACTTATAAACACTATAACCTTGGGCCAATTACTTTCTCTCTCTGTGCCGTATCTTCCTCATCTATAAAGTAAGGATAGGATAGGTACCTACCTCATAGTGTTACTGTGAGGATTGAATATATGAAAAGCGTCTAATTTTTAGTTACATCAGAAATTAGTGTTTACATTTTATGACTATGAAAATACTGTTCACAACTGAGTCAGGTAGTGTATTTTGTATAACTAAATTTTTCATGGAGTTGCCTAATTTTTAAGTCTTTATTTTTCTCTGTATCTATTGTTAATTCTTTGCATATCCTCTGGTGATATTTCAAAATTTACTCTTTAGCTATATTTTTTGCATGGTCAAATGCATCAGATAATTATA
>VMDR010015985.1:0-15933 GCA_007922815.1 Macrotus californicus | reverse complement strand
CAGTTGGGAGAAAGAAAGCACTTCATAGAGTCACACAACGTACAATACCATGGCTGCTGAGTGCAACAACATCTGGTTATCTTCTCAGAAGTTTTGGGCAAACCACCCGGGGTCACGTTTTCCCTCTGTTTGGGGAACAGTTAGGAGGAATGGAGACATTCAAAGACAATTCCTGTGGAGCACTTGGAAGGTCTTAAGAAAAGTTGTTTTACTACTATTTCAAGGTTCTATTATTCCAAAATGCCTCCTCAAAAACTGTCTAAAGCTGATCCTCAGAAACTCAGTCCTGTACACGGAGAGGGATGTTTCCTGAGAGGAGAAAGCCATTCTGCAACCTGAGAGACCTATAGGATTCCCGACTTCCTGTGCCCTCTGTTGAAAGCTGAGTCCCTGTCAGGTCCCAAGGTTCTGTGTTGTTTCTTTCTTGTGGGGTGATGCGAAGCCTCGTTTAGACCACTGTAAGGTAGAGGGGTTTTTATGAGGACACAAATGGATTGGGGCAACAGGAGAGTATGACAAGAAAGTAGACTCAGTAGCCAGAAGGCTTGGGTTTGAATCCTGGCTCCTTGAAATGGGCAAAAATTACTTTTCCTCTTTAGGTCTCAATTTTCTCACATGTTAAATGAGAAAAATAATAGTCATGAGATCATGGGGAGCTTTCTTGTGATGATTTCATGAAAGTGTTGGAAGAGTAACTAGCACTGGTTAAGTCTTCTGGAAGAGGGAGCTTTTATTATTGTCATCGGGAATTTGAAGCTCTGGCCTTAGTTACACTCTCTGGCTGTCATCCTCATGGCCTTTCTGATTTTCTCTGTGTATTTCTGCTCAGTGATTTGTCTCATGTTTCAAAATTCCAGTACAGACATGGCCGCCCACAGGCTTGACCCTGTCTTGTGCATCTTTGCATTTCCAGGTATAATTGCCAATTGCTCCAATTTCTCCTTGTATCTTGGTCTAAATTCCTGAGGCAGAGGATCACCTGGTTCAGATCACTTTCTTAAGAAAGGGTGTTTATATCTGGCATCTATGCTTGGTCCAGTGGCTATGTCATGGATTGGTATCTTAGTCTGTTTGGGCTGCTCTAATTAAATACCATAGACTACAAGGCTTAATAAACAACAGAAATCTATTTCTCAAGTTCTGAAGGTTGCAAGTCTAAGACCAGGGTGCCAGCATGGTCAGATTTTAGTGAAGACTAAAATCTTCTAGGTTGGAGACTGCTAACTTCTTGTGATGCCTCAGAGGGTGGAAGGGCTGAGGGAGCTCTGTAGATTCTCTTTTATGAAAACACAGTGCTCCCATTCATGAGGACAAAGCCCTATGCATCTCCCAAAGGTCCATCTCCTAGTACCATCACATTGAGGGGTAGGATTTGAACATATGAATTTGCCTGGATTTAACATGCAGACCACAGCATTTGGAGTTATTTAGGCCTGCTTGTTTGTTCATCAGGGCTTCTATGGGTCACTGTTCCTCAGAAGGGATTATTTTGAGGCATGACTTGACTGATTTAAATATAGTGAAATGGCAGAGTATGGGGCCAGGAAGTATGTGCCTAGTAACATTATACAGTAAATTGTCATTCCATTTACATATTCCTCATTTCTTTATTATAACTCCTCAATTTTTTCTTTATGTTAAGTCTGGTTCATCTTTGTAACTCCTGAACCAAGTATAACACTAAATGTATTGGGTATTTAAACACTTATTATGTGTTTAATAAATATTTGGTAAATGAATGAAATTATAAATATCATGTATCCCCTCTATTTTCATTTGTAAAATAATGTTTAAAATTAATATACTGCTTATAACTAAATCATTTCAACATTTTAACTCTAGACTTTATATTATGATCTTAATTTATACTGTATAATTTAATGTTGTCAGTGATCCCATGAGCTAGAATTTATTGTCCCCATTTAACATATGAGAAAACTGAGCCCTAAAAAATAATTTAGCTGGATCAAGATGACTACTAAGCAGTAAACTGGGCATTTAAATCCATGTTTGTTTTATTTAAGAGCTTGTGTTTTTCAAGTTATGTTATTTTATGATGGTAATAGTTTATATTGTTGATTTCTGACCTACTTCTCTAGCTGTCAAGATCTCTTTGAATATTTATTCTAGCATTCATCATATTATCTCTCTACCTGTTTGTCATGGACAAATTTACAGGATACACATTATGTTTGATATTACAAGGTCGAGTAGAGAACCCAATGACTCAAGTATAGAGCCCTTCTTGAAGATTGGTGCCAAAATAATTAATCAATTTTCTCTGGGTGCAGTGTTCAGATAGTTACCAGTCCACTTAATGGTACTGTCAATCAACTCAGTTCTTCATCTTGACCTGAAGAAGGTCAGGAGAGATTCTGTTAATGCCACAGGGAAATGAATTCACATTCACACATCTATTTCCTTGTAACTGTCTTCCAGCCAGTACTTGCCTGTATAATACATCTGTTCCTCATCACCTTGTTTTAAGTGGTGGCCCAATATTTCCTACCAATGGCTAGTTTCACAAGGAGGACAATAATAACCTTCATAAGGAGGTTTTTGTAAAAACCTCTGTTTTAACAAAGTTCTCATCATTGGAAATTTTGCATCCTCCAACTGCCTCTGAGCATCGTGTTTATTCATTGAAAGCTCCAGCTCTATTGCAGAAAGAGAAGAAGGAAGGGCCTAACTGCAAATTTATGTTCAACTCTGAGGGCATACACATTTGTTTCTTCTGTTTTACTATTTGTAAAGTGCTCAACTCATTGGACCCAGTGTCTAACCACACATGTTAGCAAGACAAGACTAAGGGAACAGTGTTCTGACTTTGATTTCACAGGGACTTCAAATTTAATATAGAGATGGGAAACATAAATGTGAGGCTTCTATAAATATTGTTTATTATGTAGTATTTGGAGGAGGGCATTTGCTTTTATTTAAGTATTTCTTAATTTTAGAAAGAAGATCATGGATTAGGCTAACATGTGGAGACAGAATGACATGTTCTTTTATAGACTACAAAGACTGGATGATCATAGGTTAAATTAGAGATGGTTTATCAGTGGTTAGTAACCTTTTAAGAAGTCATGATGAAGTTGTAAAAACTTTGAGAATACAGGCAGTAACACTCTCCCCAGAAATTTCCCATAAATAAAACACATACACACATGCACGGATAATATATGTAATTTCAAGGTTTCCAAAAGCCCATGAAGCCTACTATTGGAAACTGGGTCAAAGGCCCTTAGGTAAATAGTATTTAAGAAAATATATAAGTTGAATTTCTTTTTGAAGTTGTTGAGGTTAATTATAAAACTGTGTGATAAATGTAGATGTTATCGAACTCTTGGTTGATTTGATTGTCTCTGGGAATGACTTTTTTTGCAAAACAGTTACAACATGTGTGCGTGTTTTCAGATTTTGTCGCTCAAAATTAGACCTAAAAGGTTGGCCTGCTTCCCCACATTTCTGAAGAATACAATATGTGTGTCTCAGGGGAGAACAGATCAGCTTTCAGATATGTCTATAATTCTTGGGAAAGGTGCCTTCTCTAACATGGTAGTATTACATTTTCTACCTAGGCTGGGGCAGAAATAAGGGTGAAATTTATTAGGGTAGAACTTTTGAACTAGCCAGATAATTTTTTGATAGAATATAAGAAATACCCATGATATAGATAGATATTAGGTAGAGTAACCACAGCAATGGAAAAGAAAAGGCAGGAATTAAGCCATATTAATATATACTATGTGTAGAAAATGAGCATTTGGGGTACTTTCTTATAGGCAAATAAAGTATTTATTTTATTTGGAGGTTTTGAAGGGTGAGAGAAATTGGTAAAGGTGGCCAAAAGGTAAAACCATCCAGGAATAACATACTGAAGAAGTGTTGGGGATGTAAGGTAGAGCATGGTGACAATAGTTAACAATATGGTATTGTCTATTTGAGAGGTGCTAAGAAAGTAGGTGTTAAAAGTGCTCATCACAAAAAATTGCAACTATGTGAGGTTATTAATGTTAATTAAACTATTGTGGCAATCATTTTATATGTACATATATCAAATCACTATTTCTGTGGGTTCCTACAATGTTAATTGACTATTATATCTCAATAAAACTAAAAAAAAGTAGAAAAGAAATCTATTACTGACTTGCCTAAGAGTAGTTGGTATTTTATGGTAAAGCTAGATAACTGAAGAATAAAGAAGCTGGATATTTGTAAAACCTACACAACAAATTCCATTTGAAAACAAATGGCAGCCTTTTAGGGCTGGGGATATAAATTTCAAATCCTCATCTATAGGGCCTGTGCTGATTGGCTGATCTGCATTATTGCGAGGGAGAAGGTAAGCTTAGGGATGGGCCCAAATCTGTGTAGTGTTCCTGTTAAGAAACTTGCTCTTTCAAGAGTTACTGAGTGTACTCAGAAGAGCAGAAGGGAGACACTGCCAGAGCCTGCATTCAGGCACCTCTCTGCTTTTCAGTCTAGGCTCATAGAAGAAAGGGAGCTGTTTGTTTACAATCAGCAGTTGACCTTTTTCTTAGGTCAGCCAGTTTTAAACTCATGCCCTTGGTTGTCCCTCAAGGCCCAATGACTGGTCGGTAGACTATTTTCTTTTCCCTAGTCATTACTGGAACTTTCCCTGGTATTCTGCAGCCATAACTTAAGATAGTGTTTTCCTTTTATATCCTGTATGTGGCATTAAGGGTTGTCACCGAGTGGTTCCTGTGATTGTTGGCTTTGCGAAAATGGTCAATAGTATTGGCAGCTTTTCCTCACAATTTCCCAGATAATTGTGCTATTTTAATTAGAGTGTGGATAGGCCTATAAATGAGTTGCTAGACTTTTACTCAATAAGGAGCATCTATTTCTATTTTAATCCACTACTGATATTCTCTAAGGAAATGCCAAAATGCTTTCCATCTGGAATTAGGAATCCTTTATTTTTGTTGGGGAAATCTGTGCTCCTGGAAAACTCTTTAATTTGGCTCATTACTCAGTCGCCGTGGTCTGAAAGATGGAAAACAGAAACTGAAACACCTTAAATGGTACCAGGGGTAGGAGGTAGAGCAGTTTAGAGTGATTTTAATATGTTCCCACAAAGAATGTTAAAATTGGATGATAGTGCTATTATGTAGTTGGGTAGGTATTAATATTCCTACTCTTATAAATAAGAGAGAACTTTTAGACACATCGTGGTTTTGATTGTGACTTTAGTGAAGTCACTTGACATGTTAGTTTGAGAGCCAGGTGCCCTGACTTCAAACCCAACCTCCTTCCATTGGCACACTGTCCCCCAACCATGAGTATCTGAAGAGAAAGAGTAAGTGACAGCAAGTACAGGAAGCAAAACTTACATTGCTTTGTATGAACTGGGTGGGATTGGTTTATGCTACTTAAATTGAAAAGCAGTATGGGGATGGAGAAAGTTGGGGAGTTGAATTTAGAAAGGCTGACCTTTCTTATTTGTCTTTGTCATCCAAACTTCGGGATTTTGTGCACTTACCCCTTAGGTCTCAGTTTCCTCATTCACAATTCAGATTAATAATACAGTTTTTGGAGATAAATTACATATTCTACTAACAGACCAATTTTCTGGAATACACTGTCTGAAAGGGTCCCTAAAAGCAGCCTAGTTTCCTAAGGGGGGACACTCTTAGTAGTGGGGGGGATTATTTGCCCAGATCCCTCCATTTATTCCTCTTCTCTTCCCAGGATCTAGATCAAGAGTAGACATACTCATAAATCAAAGAAATGACACTAACAGCTTTACGTAAGGACCTTGGAAAATGGAAAGACTGGAGAATATAATAGAGCTCCCTGTCCTTCTCCAATCCTAAATTTTTAGTCCCAGATAATCAGAATCAGCCGGCCTAGGGGAGGGCAGACTCCTGGTTGGGGTTTTTGCTAACACCTACTACACATAGATTCAGACTAATCAAAGAAAAATAACCTTCTTTACCCATCATTTGCAGTGCAGAAGAGAGAACTCATGAACTTTTTTTATCTTTTATTCTTCCTCTGATCATAGCAGGTTAAGCTAATATAATGATAGTTTTTACTGAAAATAAATTCTATATGTTACAGGGTTTGGAAACATTCGTGAAATCCCAGAATATCGGAGTTGCAAGATTAATTTAGAGATCATCCATTCTAGTGATTTTCTTACTTAATTAGACATGGAATTGTTCACATCTCATAAAAATCTAGCATCTAAAATGAATTAAAGTACTCTTGCTCTTTGTGAACCAGAGAATCTCAGAGCTCTTACCTATCCCCATTGGGGACCCACAGTACCTTCAGAACATACTTTGAAAACCATAGATCTATCCAAACAGTTCATTTCACATTTAGAGACCAAAACCATAAACAGATTAAATGATTTTTGCAGGTCACATAATGAATTAGTGATTAACCCTGAATAAGGGTTTATATCTTCTTACTCCGAATCTAAAACACTTTCCAACTCAACCCAGTGTGCTCCTTTGTTCAGTTATTCTGGGATTCCTCCTTGGACATTACTATGAAGAGGCAAACCTAAGGTCTTCTACCCTTTCATTCCCCAGACTCTTCATCTTTGCTCTCTACTGATCTCATCCATTGATAACTGCCTGGCACTCACAGGAGGGTTAACCTACACAGGCTTTGTGGGTAGGAATCTCAGGGAAGAATCAGGGTGTGGAAAATATACTTTTGATCCACATGCTTTAAGTTCTACTAGACCCAGATCCTTCTGAAATTAAGTCCCGCTAGTTATTTATGGGTATCTTATTTTCCTGTGAGCATCTTTTGCATTGAAAACAAGGCAAGAGTCATTTCCAGCAGATGCACTCTGTATGAAAAGAAGATTGCATCTAAATAGGCTAGTTTTTCACGTTTTAATTGGCCTAATTACTTCATGTTTGTAAAGTGCTTTGAAGAAGAAAGGTGCTATATTAGTGTTGCTTGTTATTATTTAGTTCCCCCAGTGGCATTTGGTCATTGCTCGTTTCCAAAATTGTCTCTCTGGAATCTAGGGAAGATTTCTGCTTTTTAGCTTTTATTTATCTTTTTTCTTTTTTTAGAGCATCGTTAGTCAAACATAAGGACAGTTGGGAGACTCAGGATGGATGGCACCACCTTCTATTTTGACTAACTTGGCTTTCCTAGTATCTTTCTGGAGTCAAGGATGAACTGGATTTTTGCTCCCTGCCTTTCTCAAGAGGCCACATCTGCCAGCAGCAAGTTCTGCTGGGAACCTCTCGAGAGACCAGGGATCCTGGGAGACTTGAAAACATTGCAGTCCTCAGTAGCAGAGACCAGAAGGAAGCAAGCCACTGTTATTTTTAGTCCGCATTTGCAGCAGCTCTAGAGGCTGCATGAAGGTGTCCGAACTTGTTGATGCTGTTTGTGAAGGCAAATACTGAAGGGGTATTTCCTCCCTTTGACATTAGATTCTATTTCTCCACCCATAAAATAGAGCTTTCTTTTCCTCACCTCCGATATGGTAAAGAAATGACTCAATTTTTGAGAAAACACTTTTGATTTTTAAATTAGATGAAAGAATAGCTAGTTTATGTAGTGGGAAGAGTCTTGCCTATTTTCCCCCCAAATGTGATATAGTCAGTCCAATTTCAGAAACATAGGAAGTAACACACTTATCAATAGCTGTCATGCATTGAGAGTTTTCTCTGGTTCAAGCGCTGTAGTGAGAGGCATTGTTCCTAATTTCACAACAAACTTGGGCTGGTTATACAAGTGAAGGTAGCAAGTTAGAGAACACAGGCACTTGCTTGAATCACATAGAGAGGAAGAGAAAGAGCCAGACATGGAATCCAGATGTGTCTGACTACCCAGCAGTAAAGCAAGCTTCTTCAGAGATAAGACCTGAACATGTTGCAGGCACTGCTAGCAGGTCTCAAGTCAGATATCTCATCTAATTATCACCCTAACTTCAATATGACCTTTGTAAGTTTCTCACAAATATTGGTCCAGGAAACAAGCTCAGAGATATCAGGTAGCATTATTCAAGTCACATATCTATTAAGTGGAGCAGCTCAAATTTAATGCATGTGCTATGCATATTTTTGCCTTTTAACTTAATCACAGTCTTCAGGGGCAATACTGCACTATACTTTTATGCCATAGATGTGTTTATTTTTGGACCAATGTTAGTCATGAAAATCCAAGGGTCATATTACCAGCCAGATCAAGCTGTCCAAGAAAGACTAAGAAACTGAAAAATGGGTATACAAGTTACCTGTCTTGTTGATTAAATAACCAACCTTTCTAAACTCATATTCTGCTGAGGTTAATAACAAAGAGTTATTGATCATCACATTGTTTTATTGAGATTCTCTTTAGTTTTTTATTTTTTATACATTTTATTTTAGTCTTTGATTTCTTTTGGTATTTATTGGCATGACTTTGATCAACAAAATCATACAGGTTTCAGGTGTACAATCTACAATACACGATCTGTGTATTATGTGGTGTGTCCACCACCCCAAGTCTGCTTTTATCACCATTTGTAATAATCAGAATAACTACATAAAAAATAAACAGCAACAGTTAACAAGGCTTATGATGCATTTTAAGGACTTCTCATATTTTTCGTGAATTACCTAATTTAATCCTCAGAATAACTCCCGTAGTTGGTATCATCATTACCCTACTTTACCAAAAGAAAGCATAGTCAAGTTTCAATGAATGGAAGAAAACTGAATCAAAAGGTAAAATGGATTCCGGAGCAGTGGCCTTTGTGGAAGAAAACATCCTATTGAGAATGTTCAGACTTTCTTTCCAGAATCCTATGTAAACCATTGTATTGGGTTGGCTAAAAAGTTTTATTTTTTTTCCATAAGATGGCTCTAGTAGCTCTTAGTTGTTTTTAACTTCATTTGAAACAATTCTGTTAGATCATATTGTGACAGCTGTCATATCAGTGTGCACTTTTTAAAAAAAATCCAAATCACTGAAATTTTATGTAGCAATTTTAATATTAAAGATGGAAAAAATAGGCAACATTTCTGGCATGTTATCCTTTATTAGTTCGAGAAAGGTAAAAACACAACTGAGACGCACAAAAAGATTTGTGCAATGAATGGAGAAGGTGCTGTGACTGATCGAACACGTCAAAAGTGGTGTGCAAAGTTTCGTGCTAGAGATTACTCATTGGGCGATGCTCCACAGTTGGGTACACCAGTTGAAGTTAGGAGCAATCATATTGAGACATTAGTTGAGAACAATCAACGTTATACCATGCAGGAGATAGCTGACATACTCAGAATATCCAAATCAATAAAGTTATTGGTGAAAATGAAAAATGTGTCTTTTATTTTATGGAAAAAACCAAATGGACTTTTTGGCCAACCCAACATGTTATGATTTAAGGTCTAGCAGTGAATCAAACAACCCCTGTTCCCTTCACCCTGTACTGCTTTTGCCCTAATCAATTGAGTAAAACTGAATATCAATGGAAGTAATAAAAATAAAAGAAAAATAGAAGGAAATTATCATAGTGTCACTGGACCACTTCCTTGGTCAAGGCTGGCCCTGTCCCAGCGCAGTTCTTGACCTCTAGGCTTTTGCCTCATGCAGCAAGGAATTCAAGAGTGAGCCAGATGAGCACGAAAGCAAGCTTTTTTTACACAGAGAAAGAGCCTCTGACACACTGCTCTGAATGAAGCAAAAGTTGACATCCTAGTGGACGCAGGCAAACTCATGAGTGAGTGCTAGCATTGTCTGTCAGTTCTTGGGGTTTTATGTGTTTCCAAATGTGAGTTGTTTTAAGCTTTGTGGCACCACATTCTGACTCCACCTTCGGGTTGTGAGGGGGTCTTGTTCCTAATATGATCCATTATGGAAGTTTCATGTTAGTCTCCCTTGGCCCTTTCTACTTGTGGTGTCAGTTTTTATAATAATGATGGTATTTCTCTGGTTAGTTTTCTCCCCATTTTGGATTGGTCTGGTTTTAGCCAATTCTATTTGATCATGGTGGAGATTGACCTAGCAGCTCATTGGCCTGTGATGTTGATGTCTACTTCCTCATTCTTCTTGGGATTTTTCCCTAACATTTTTCTGTCCTTCCTCAATGGATTAGAGCAACAACAAAATCTGAAGGATGAAGTTAACAAGGTGGGAAAGGCTAGAGGAAAAGGAGGAAGAGGGCTGTTGGAGGTAATTGTGTAGATGTGTAAAGAACCTCCAGTCTCTTTGAAAATCAGTTCCTTTTTGAGAGTTACTTGCTTGTCCACCTTACCATCTCTGGTCCTTCTCTCCTTGAATCTCTGTTTAATGTTCCTGTCACTGTGGAACTTCAGGGCTCCTAGTATAAAGACTGAGTTTACAAAACTAAATAGATCAATCTTATAGTCTCTCAGGCAGACTCAGGAATGCCAGGTAGCCTTAGGTTGTTTTCCAATACATGTAATTGCTCAAATGTCTTTTGTTGATTTGTGAGCAAGTCGCAAGGTATGTTTAACAGTTTAATAAAAAGAGAGAAAACTGTGGTGCCTTTATTTTACTTAACGTTTTCCAGTTAACATCTATTTCAGGATGGCAGATAATTTTAATAAAACATTGTACTTAAATTTACATGTAGTATTTGATTTAAAAAATTCATGCAAATTATGTTATAAAAATAGCATATTGTTTTCATATGGATTTAACTTTAAGTCTAGTTTTTCTCTCTTTTTAATTTATAAAATTATGTTCTTTATTTCAAGTCTGTTGGTTTTGTCTCCCAACTCTTTTGACATATAGAGTACTGATCAAGTGTGATCTATGAACATGCACAGAGGTGTTTTCAATGGAGAAACCATCTAGTTAAAGATCTCTGGTCTTTTGGAACATATGAGTGATAGTTGATGCTCTGTACTTTCTACAGGATGTTTCTCCTTTGAGGACGTTAAATCAAGATTGATCAGGGAGTTTTCATGGTCCTCACGCAGGACCATCTGTTAAAGAATTCCCATCAGCCGTTCACCTAATAAATTTTTAGATGATCATTATTGCTTTAGAAGTCTAAAAATGGTGATTTTCCAGTTCTATCAATCATTTAGCATTGATTAGCTGGTATTATTCTATAAACAGAAATTTTCCTAGTAAAGGGACTGAGAACTATATACTTCACTCGTTATACTGATAACAAAAACTGAGTGTTTTCCATACTTTTTTCTACCATTCTGGAGTGCCTCCTTTTCTTGGTTTAAAATTCCTCCACCTTAGCATTCTATTCTCACCCATGTTAGTGCTTCATAGTCAAAAATGCAGACTCTGAAATTACCAACAGGCCTGCCACCTTGAAAGTTTATCGCCTCTAAGTCTCTACTTTGTCAAACTATGAATCCCAATAGTAAATGCCCCATAATAGTATTTTATGGATTAAAAGAGACAATTTTATAAGGATTAAATAATATAATGCATGTAAAATCCTTAGTGTATTGCCCATCCCAAAGCAGGCATGCAACATACACTTCCTATTTTATGTGTGAAAAGTAAAGAACTTTTCCAAGACTTGAGTAGTTTGTTACTTGGTCAACTTTATTTTTTGCGGTTATCTCAAGTGTAAACCACACTTTTACAGAGATGGTTTGCTGACTTCAAAAAAACATGTAACTGGTAAGGCAGTGTGAATCCTCACAGCGCAGACAATTCACCCTTGAACGTCTCCAAGGATGTGAGTAAATGCAGGGGGAAAAGCAGGGATCTGTGGCCCAGAGAGAGGGTAGGAGTACCTGCTGAACTCACCGTGTGACCCAGGACCCTGAACCAGCAGCTCGTCCTGCTGTTCTGCTGGTTGCCAAGAGGATGCTGCTCTGCCTTTAGTTATACTCAACTTACCTGTGATCATAAGGTGGTTGGGCTATTGAAGAAAGCTTCCCAGACCTTTGAAATTCAGCCCCACACGTGGACATACATACACACACATCTAGTATTTGCTGATTGATTGATTTTAGGAAAGTACTGCTTTTTACAAATACCTGAATCACATTGTGATTATAGGTTTTCTCTCTTCCCTTTTATAAACAATCCTTTTTTCTCACAATTTTTTTTTGCAGGCTACCAAAAATTTAACAGATACTACTCTGCTAAATGCCTGAGTTACTTTCTTTAATAAAGTGTGCAAATGTGTGTGTGGTGAAGGTGGGGAAGTGAGGAAAGACTAGTGCTTTTTTAGTGTGGTGGAAGGTATGCTTGATTTGGTCCTAGCAGCACCAAGTCATCTGAGATACCTGGGTTCTTCCAGCCTCAGAGGAGCATCAGTAGGAGGTGGAACATGTGTGGAGTGATGGGAAGGGCACGGAATTTCTTCAGACTGTAAATTCCCTAAGTACAGGGCCGGGTCTTAGTTGTCCAGGCTGCTATATCAAAATACTATAGCCTGGATGATGTATAAACAACAGAAATTCATTTCCCATAGTTCTGGTGGCTGGAAGTGAAAAATCGAGGCACCTGCAGATTCTGGGTCTGGTGAGACCCTCCTTTCTGAAACAGGAACACGGACCAAGAAAAGGACACTCTCTGTGGCCTGTCTTGCAAGGGCATGATCCCATTCATCAGGCCTCCACCCTCCTGACCAAAGCACTTCTTGAAGACCCCACCTCCTAACACCTTCAAATAGGACATTAGGTTTCAACGTAAGAATTTTAGAAAGATGCAGAAATTCAGTCTGTAGCAGGAGCCCATCTTATTCCTCCATAACAATAGTGCCTAGCACATACGTGACCCTGAAGCAATGTTTGGGGAACTGTATTGAAAATAAACTGTGGATATTTTCTAGAGTCAAGCCAGTAAAGATCTAAATCAAATGACCCAAGAGAGGGGATTCGACTCTGGTTTCCAGAGAAGCAATTTTTCCATGTTATAGTTTACACTAGTCATTACATTTTTACCCTTGATTTATACCAATTTTTTTACCTTTTTTTTTAACTTTTTTTATTGTTGTTCAAGTATAGTTGTCTCTGTTTCTCCCCTCACCATTCCCCCCGACCTCAGCCATCCCTACTTCTCACCTTTGGTCCTTACCCTTTTCAAATTCCACTTAACTCTCCTACAGTATTCCTTTAATATTTATACCATAAAAATATTTAGAGTATGTCTTCACTTAGGCAAACAATACTTATTTGGCTTCTTTAATCTTATCTCATAAGTCTGTCTCTCTGCCTCCATCACTTTTGCCGCTCTTTTCTGGACCCTGTCCAGCTTCACTGCATTAAGATGTGGTAAAACCTGCCAAAATGAAGTTCAGGATTCCTGAGCTGGGGACAGCTACCCTGTGCGTGAGATACAGTGTCTGTGCGTGTTTGTAATGCAGCAATTAGGGCATCATATCCTCAGTTTTCCTTTGATGTTTATATATTTATATTTTCATATTTATCTTACTAGACTGCACACTTTTTCAGGGCAGGATCAAGATTCATTTTTATATTCTCAATCTTGTGGTTGGAGCGTAATAGTTGCGAAATAATAAGTATTAACCAAGTAAGTGCAGCGATATAAAGTGTCACTGTCTCCCCCACCTTCTGCCAATGTTACTTTAATTAGAATGATTTGAATTGCTCCTAAATGACATGGATTCTGCCTTTTCTTTTTTTCTGGCCTTGTCTATGATTAAAAACAGATCAAGTTCAAGTTCAGGGAAGGTAAAAGTCTGACAGAGCCTGAAGAAATTGATATAGTAAGCTAGAAAGATACACTAGTAATAATCTACTTATACTTCTGCAACTTTTATTTTGTAATTTTAGATTTTTTCTGCTATTACAAGATGGAAATCTTTCTGGACAATTTTGAAACAAGACAATTAGATGGTATTTAATCTAGTCACTTTTGCATTTTATTATCATTGTTTTGTAAGTATAAAAATAGATGAAATATAAATTCTGAGATTTAGATCAAGACTTCTAAGAGCGACAATAGAATCTTTTAAGTTACCCCTTCCTGGATTTCAGCTCCTGAAAATATTTATTATGTGTTTATTCAATTATAAAATTATTTGGTTAGAAAACATCATCAGTTTTTCTAGAGAGGTCCAATCACATATTTCCTCACTTCTCATTTAGTATTTTAGGTGCTAGTAAAGCAGATATTGCTGGACCATATCATTGCTGGAGCTATTGAGACACTGGAGATTTACTTATTGCAATAAAATGGTGGCATGTTCTGAGTATGTGTCTTCTATATTATCTGACTGTATATTCAGCAATGACAGCAAGAACATGCTCCACATTTTTCACATAATAATGAACCTGCCAGTTTTATATGTGTTTTCTTAAATCCTGGTGACTTGCACATTGCATTGCTTGGGTGTCTTGTGCTTCTAGTTGGTGGTCTGAAACGTCCTAAGAATCCACGTTTAACTAAAGTGTGAAAAGCACATGAGTTTTTTCTCTGGTACAGTTCTCCCGCTGGTGTCTGAATGAAGAAAATAGCTGTCGTCTCTGCTGGTAAAACCACACCCTTGGCACTAGGCTGACATGAGTCCTGATTTAGTTTTAAATGAATCATGGGAAGGAATATATCTAGCAATTATTGCACCAAGTTCCCATGAGCTCTTTATACACAGCCCTTATGTTATCAGAGACATCTCCCATGCTGTCCAGACTGACTCCAGAGAGAATCAGGCCATCTCCACCAATCTGATAATTAATCATATTTAAAAGGCATTGGTTTGGGTGACAGCTTGTTAGAAAGCAACCATGACCTTTATTGATCTCCACTCCACTTAGTACAATTAATAAGAAGCTCTTGCCTTAGGCATGCGTTCTCTGCTTGGGGGAATTTGGGGATCTTGTCAGAAAGGGATAGAAGATGATGGGACGCCAGGGAAAGAGAGAAAAGTTGACATCAATCCATCAGTAGCCTAAGTGAATGACAAGGGTGGGTTCCCTGTAACTTTCTACTTGTCAGATATTGAAATAAATGACTATGCCACTGTTGGCATCACCAAAAGATATCCGCTGATACCTCTGATAGTTTACCTCTCCGCTGTGTTCCATTTATCATTTTCAGCCTACATCAGGGCTGTTGTATTCCTGCTGCAGGTTATTTCCAATGTATGAATGTGCATGGAGTGTTTGTCTCCAAGTGTGTGCATATGTGTGTGTGGTTCTTGCTCTTTTTAAATGACAAGTTCCACAATCGGAACAGAGAACAAATGCTTCTAATTTCTCTCTTGGACATCTCAGTTTAACGTGAACTCTATAGATGATGAAGAGGGTAAAAATGCAATCAACAATGAGTGACACTGATAATATCCTCCAAGGAAGGGAGCGGGGAGAAGGAAAATCAAATCAATTCTCGTGCTTTGTGTTACTTTCCATGTTGTAGAAATACAATGACATGTCCTGACACTTGCATCCCTGGAACAGAACCACAGTTTGATCAGCATCCCAAGCAGGACAATTTGGTCTCAATCAGTTGTTTGTCACTGTCTGTCATGGAAGCTTGAACAGATATTATGTATTTATTTCCTTTTGTTGGGACCCCTAGTGGCACTTGAATTTCATAAAAGGAGGTTCTTTGTCCTAGGCTTTAAGTCTGTGAGTTTAGTGTGGAACTAGAACATGAGACTTCCACTCAAACGTAAACACATATGCAGACCTGCCATTATTTGAATTCAGTGGCTGATTTTTCTGTTTCTTCATCTATCTTCTTCGTTAGGTTTTTGCTGTAAGCTCAGGCAATTGAAAACTATAAGCCTACACATTGTGTTTTATTATTTCAAATCTCCTGACTTTATCTTGTGAAACATAGGTGAATTAATTTCAAGATACACTTAAATAATTTTTCATGTATTTAATTTCTTTGGAATGATTTATTTTTTTGCAATATTTAAGTACATCAAGTTTTTTTATGCCAGCTTTCAAGACCCTCAATTATCTGGCAAAGTAGATTTTCTAATCACATCTTTTAGTACTCCCTAGGGTGACAAGCTAGGCTATCTATATTGCT
>VMDR010015984.1:0-21686 GCA_007922815.1 Macrotus californicus | reverse complement strand
TAAACATGATTTCAATTGCAGGGGGGAAAGCACAAAGTAGGAAAAACTGAAAGTAAAAGCAGATAATAATGAGGTACAGAAGAGAAAAGCAACAGACCTAATCAATAAATCAAAATCCTGGTTATCTCTTGGGGGGGAAAAAAACTAACCCTAGAGACAAACTGCTAGCTACTTTGATCAAGAGGAAAAGGGAACAGCACAAATAAAAACTAAACAACAAAAAGACAACAAGAGAAAATCTCAAAACCATCCGGGAATACTTTGTAGACCTCTACATATAAAATTTAAAAATTAAAAAAGTTAGTAATAACTACAGATTATTAAAATTGATCCCACTAGGAACAGAATGCTTAAAGAGAAAAATTTATGCAGAAGAATTAGAAAAAAGTATTAAGAAATAAAAAGTAAAAATATAAGAATGTACCAGATCCAAATGGTTTCAAAGGGCAACTGCAAAACTTTCAAACACCCAATAGTCCCGATGCTCTATAAACTGTTCCAGAGAATTGAAAATGAAGGAAAACTTTCTCATTCCTCTTATGAAGCAAATAATTATATTGAAACCAAAATCAAATAAGATTTAGAGTACAGGCCAATATCACGATCATCTATGCAAAAACCCTAAATAAAATATTAGCAACAAAATTCAACACCACACTGAGAAAACACACCATGAGCAAGAGGGATTTATTCTAGGAATGAAAAATTGGTTCAATATTAGGAATCCATTTATATACTAACAGATTTAAAAACAAAACAGGAAAAAATAGATAAAAGACCATGACAATGAACAAAAGATAGATAAAAATGGACTCTGAAGATAAGAAAAACTGTTCAAAGGGACGCATAATCAGCGAAATGCGAATCAAACTGCGATACCGTTCTTTTCCTATTCGACTGGCAGAAATAAAAATTACGGCAGCGCGTTATCTGGCAGAGCTGTGGGAAAACAAGCACACTCACACTGTTGGTGGGAGTGTGCACTGACCAAACTCTTCTGGAGCAGAATTTGGCAAGGCCAAAAAGTACGTATGGACTTATCTTTTGACTGAGTTACCCCTCTTCTAGATATTCACCCTAACGCTACACCCCAACAATATGAAAGTCCATAGGGACAAAGTGACTCACTGAGTCACTGCATATGATGGCACTTCTACATCAAGTGGCCGAACTACGGTTAACTGTCACAACGAAGTGCCATGCAAGCATTTAAAAATCAAAATTTCTATGAAGTAAATTTCTGTGAGTGATTTCCAAGATATATTATAAAGTAAAAAGAGCAAAGTACAGGAGAGTATCTATTGCATCCTGCCCTTCACAGAAGGAAGGGAGACATGGATTTGCTGTCCCGCTTCTCTCTATATTCATTGGCTGATTCTTGCACGTGCCCTGGGCAGAGACCCGACCCACGGCCTTGGCGCATTGGGACAATGCTCTATCCAACTGAGCTACTGTGCAGGGCTCTGTAATATTTTATTTTTCATAAAAAGAGACTCTGAAGTGAATATGGAAAAATATTAATATTTATTATCTAGTGGAGAGTACATGGTGGTGGTTATATTGCTCTCTAATATATGAATAATATAATACTCCTATTTTATAACATATACAATAAATATATTGTAAATAATTTTTCAAAACTCTGGCCTTGCTTCATTTTTACACTTAGAAATAGTTAAACTATTAATTCTA
Source organism: Macrotus californicus (assembly GCA_007922815.1). NCBI lineage: Eukaryota > Metazoa > Chordata > Mammalia > Chiroptera > Phyllostomidae > Macrotus > Macrotus californicus. Next base: position 19,994 of record VMDR010015984.1, on the reverse strand, counting down.
TTCTGCCTGTCTTGTATATTCCCTCTATTGTACTTACAATCAACTATAGGAATCAACATAGATATTTTATGAGTAAATGCAAGATACTTTAGGAACAGCTGCTTTAAAGTGCCAAGGGAGAACCCGACCTCAGGACAAAATAATTCAGAAAATGTCAGAATGTTCTGGAGAATCAGACCTTCATTATCCTAGACATGTGAGTTCCAAGAGGAGAAACTGCATCTCCTTTTATGTTGGGGTTTGTAGCTCCTACCCACAGTAGAGAAACTGTTTTAAATATCTGATCCAAAATTCTTAAGATAAATATTAAGTCTCAGAACAGGATTTTATGAGATAAAATGCACACCAAGAAAACGGCAGCGAAAGAAAAAAGTCATTTGCCTTGCACTCTCCTTACACTTTACCGCTTAACCCATGCTGGTACCAGAGAGGAAAGGAGTCCAGAGTCATCACAGCCACGATCCCAGCAGGAGCATGAATAAAAAAAAAAGAAGCAGCCACAAACGAAATGCCTGTGGACCCTGGGAGTAACTGCTCAGGGTTCCAAGGGCGGCAGCCAAAGGAAAGGATACATTGAGAGTCCAAAAGCTTAAAACAACATTTTCCTCCAATTACCAGCTTTTCTCCATACCTCTCCAATCCTTCTATCCAAGTTACAGCTGAATTATTACATCTAAATTAGTCCTCAGTTTCCCTATACATTACAAAATACTGTGCCTGGTGAAAACAACAGGCAAAAGGCTGCAAAATGCATCCGGACACTTTTAGAGTGGGAACAGCAAGAGGCTCCAACCATCACCACCGTGCTTGAACCTGGACCAATCCCTCAACATCCCTGGACTTAGTTTCCATATTTGTAAAATGAGTTTTTTAAATACCTGACTTACTAGACAGTACAAGCAGCTTTTGATACATTTTACTAGCATGCATGTCTTCTTATACAAACTACCTGTTCATATTTTTGCCTGTTTTTCTGTTAGCTTGTTCTACTCATTTACAGAGGTTCTTTATACACTCTGGATACTTGGTCAGATAAGTACCAGTACTTCCATGTATGCGGACTCCTCTGCGAATTGCCCTTATTGCCCAGTCATTTATTATGCCATTTCTATTCTTATTACTTGGGAAAGCTAGGGGGATGCTGATCATTTTTCTCTTAATGAGCTGCTTGTTTCTGCCAATCTGTGCCTTGATTTTGCATTTTATACTTAAACTAGATGACGTATGCACATATAACTCGATGCACATTTTATGATAATCTAAACATCTGAGACATACTTAAATATGACAGACATAAACATAATAATCACAATGATAATAACAGTGGTGCCCACCCCGGCTACCTCATAGTTTGCATCAGCTGAATTGTGTAATAATGTTATCTCACAAACTGTAGCACCTCAACCGCAATGGCAAATCTCTCACAGAAAAGTCACAACTCTACCTCTAAGTAAGACATTTGAGAAATGTCTCATTCACAAGTAATCAGAATTCTCATTTAATTAATAACGATCTGAAAGTTCTCAGGAACCACCTCCAACCTTAATTTACGGCACCCCAATGGAAGCTCTGCTGTGCCCAGGGATTCCCTATCAGAAGTCCCCCCATGAAAACGTCAGGTCTAATGGATCACACCCTTAACCTTACTGTTTCACATATGACAGGGAAGCTTTAAGAGCCTACGTTCAATTACCTGCTGAAAATGACATTGCTGGGTAGCCGTGCAGAGCGCCTCACAAACAGACTCTCAGGACTCACTGTTCATTATTAAGAATAAGAAAATGTCTGCCCTTCATTGTAATGTTTCATCAGCCTCACACTTTTACGTGAACTCAGTAACATTTTATGCAGTTCTCTACGTAACTTACACCCTCCTCGCGTACACAATCCCCTTTAATAATGTGACCCAGATGAACACAGACCTAAAGACCAGAACTGCAATGACTTAAAAAGACTTCACATATAACTTCAAAAGAGTCGAATTTTTACACACTGGCCCCTAAAGATAACTCAAGGGCAGAGTGTGATAAGCAGAATAATGGTGCCAGAAAGACACCCACGTCCTGCCACCCAGACTCTGGAAATGCTACCTTCCACGGCAGAGGAAACTTTGCAGATACACTAAGATTGGGGATGTTGAGATTGGGAGATTATCCCGAATTATCCAGTGGAAATCCGTCTAATCACACAAGTCCTTACAAAAAGGAAGAAGGAGACAGACGAGAGGGCCAGAAAATGAAACATGAAAAGGACGTGACCCACCACCCCTGGTTTTGAATACAGAGAAGGGTTAGGGAAAGCAGGAAGAGGCAAGTGAACAAATTCTCCCATGGATCCTCGGGACGGAGCACAGCCCTGCTCACACCTTGGGGTTAGCCCAGGAAACCCCACAGTGAACTCGGAACCTGAACCACTGCACAATGACAGATGTATGCTGTGGTAAGTGGTTGCGGCAGCAACACAAGAGTAGCACACAGAGCACACCAAGCTTGTTTGCAGGAAAACAGACTGAGCACACTGGAACCCAGCTCCTGGTATGAAATCACAGCTGCACTACCTGTCAGCTGAGTCAGTTAAACCAATTATTGACCCTCCCTAAGCCTCGGTGCCCTCATCTGTAACATCAGGCTAATAGTACTGTAAGTCCTCACACTAAATGTCTTTGGTAGTTCTGCCACTTCAAGTGAAACAATGTATACAAAACTAGTTAGGTTCTTATGGCATCTCATCAACATTATAACAAAACATTATTCAAGGGCCTCCTACCTTACTTATTTTAAAAGACTATTGAAGAACTAAATGAGTTAATGCATATAAAGCACTTAAAATAGTTTCAGAGATAGAGGCACTAAACACATCTTCATCACCGCTATTATTGATTTTAATCAATGATAATTTAACTACCTTCTTTTTCAATCACCCACAGAAAAATCACAAGATCAGCAGTCTTCACAACAGTCAGGAAATGAGGCCTTCTGAAAGTTAGGGTTTGTACGCATATCTCCAAGTACTCCGCACAATGGTCCCGGCCCCACTGAGCCACCACGTAGGGCTCCTCCAGAGTCACTCCGATAGTTAAGGAAGAGACTGGGAAGCCCCAGGCGACCGCAGGAGCTCCGCTAGGTGGTAAAGGCTAACAGCAGGGCCTGGTAGAAAAAGTGCCCAGCACAAAGTAAGAGTTTGTCGGATTAAAAGTGACAGATGTTGCAACATTAAGTTTGTACTGAAATTTTCCATAACTGGCCTTCTCAGCTTATTTGGTATCTATACGGCACTTTTCATTTGCAAAACGCCTGCCCTATCATTTCCTCATAAGCAACCCCATTTCCCTCTCACGTGGCTACTGACTGGGCAGCCTTGACATAAACGGACATAACCCGGCCAAGCAATGGTAGCAGGATGAAAACACAAAGACACAACCACTGACAATTTCCACAAAAATTAGAGGCAAACACCAGTCAAATGTATAGAAATACTTTCTGCGGCTAATTCCACATCCTGCAAGAGCCCAAAGCAGTGCCAGAACTCAAAGAACAGCAACACTGTATCAGGAAGAGAAGAAAAACAAAGCCTTTTAACAGAGCCTGAGGAAAAACCTTGTCAAGTATCAAAATAAAAATCAGGTTCCGGGTCTTTCCAAAAACTCAGTAAATAAGCAGACTTTCGGAAAAATCTTGGAATTCCTACAGTAAAAGCAATAAACCTCAAGGTTCTAAGCCTAAATAATCCTAAATTTAATTAAATGATGTTTTTAAAAGGTGATTAAACATGCCCCAATAAAAATAATAGTTGTTAAGCTACCCTCCCAAAAAAAGCACTTTCAATTAGCTATACAGAATGTATTGATTGATTGAATCCAAATAATTTTTCAACCTTTTCTCTATTTTCATTACGTCAAGCTCTATAGGGTACGGAACTAATTAGAACTATAAACACTAATTTTTATCTGAAAAGCCAATGATAATCGGCATTCTATTTGTTTAAAAGGCAGGCGCCCACAGGGCAGCCCACAGAGGCTCCCCAGTCCCCTTCCACCCACTCAGCGCGGCAACCGCAGACCAGACAGAGCAGCTCTCGGCCCAGGCCCAGGAGCTCTGAGAGCCCAGATGCAAAGTATGCTCTCCCTCCCCCAACTTTACATATAAGCCAGAATGGCTCTCCTTTATCTTACTCAACAGAGTATTAGGTAGCCCGAGAGGAAACATGGTCAGTTTGAGGATATGTTCTCAAAGTGCACTGTGTTTGCGCACGCGCGTGTGCATCAGGCACAAGTGAAGTGAAGTGGCCACTGGAAGATACAGGATACAGAACAGGGGTCACACACTCAAAGGCCCTCAAGGACCACACAGGGAACACGTGAAGCAGCTAGGTCAAAGCTAACAGGGGCAGCCCTGGCCGGGTGGCTCAGTTGGCTAGAGCGTCCTCCCCATACCCCAAGGCTGCAGGTCTGATCTCCAGTCAGGGCACGTTAGGTCAAAGCTAACAGGGGCAGCCCTGGCCGGGTGGCTCAGTTGGCTAGAGCGTCCTCCCCATACCCCAAGGCTGCAGGTCTGATCTCCAGTCAGGGCACATACAAGGACCAATCAATGAACAAATAAATAAGTGGAACAACAAATTGATGTTTCTCTCTCCCCACACCTCACTCCCTCTAAAAATAAAAAGCTAACAGGAGGAGTAGAGGTTATACTGAAGTGGGTAATACACACCCCACCAAAAAACATTCAAACTCAACTTCAGAAAAACAAACAATGCCGGTCAAATAAAACGCATTTACGACTATTCAGCAGGCAGGCCAGATTCAGCTGCCAGTTTTCAACCATGATAAACGCCAACAGGCCCAATCAATCATCTTAAACCTAACTCCCTTTAAGGAAGGCAAAGGGCTCATCAGAGGACCCAGGACACTAACCTCAGGTTCTCCCAGAACCCCAGGTGTCCCCAGGTCTTTGCCTAGAAGCTGCAAGATACCAAAAAGAAGTTTAGTGGCTGGAGAATTAAATACTTACCGCTTGAGCTCCCAGGAGTCGAATACTGAGAGGTATCAAGAAACTTTCGAGGAGTAGGAAGGTTTGTAACGTCAATCAGAGGAACAGGAGGAGCATCTTTCACGAGGGCGCTGAAGGGAAAAGGAGCAGCAGTTATTCACCACCTTCTCCCAGAACAACGGAAGTCCCACTGCGTGACCATCCCTCCTCACTCTGTCTCTGTTATGGGCCCTCTTTACACTGTGACTTCAAATATCTCCCAAATGTATTTCCAGTGAAGTGGTGACTGTCACAGGCAGGGATAACAGTGTATTCTAAGGGACCCAAGTACTTAAATACTTAGTATTTTCATTTCAATGCAAGGTTTAAAAAAAACTGATGTGTGTGTTCTGGATCATCTGGATGCTACCTTAGAACCATATTATACTGTACAATTTCAGTGCCCTCCTTTGTTTCTGTATAAAAATTAATTTAGCAGCAAAAAAAAAAAGAGCAAATGACACCATATCATGATAACCAAGCGAAGGTTTAACTAGGTAAGCCTACTTTAATTTGTGTTTTTCAAGTTAAAGTTTTTTTGACATATTCTGGGAGTTCACTGCATTTAGTTTTCTTTAAAAGAGGCCTTTTCTTTCTTTGTACATTTCATCAAGTTGAGAATCACTACAATAAAAGATGATTTAAGGAATCTCGAACAGGTTAATTCAGTATTTATCACCTTTTCCAAAAATGCCTAGCCCCGTATCTTAATAATTAACTTTATAATCTCCAAGATAAACACATAAATTTTTATAAAAAGACTATTAAAAAAACAATTAAATTTTCAAGTTAATTCCCATTTATAGGCATCTGTTAAGTGCAAGAACATAGGCAATGCCACGGCAAGTAACACCTGTGACCAACCTTCCAGAAACTGAATCATCGCATTGCATCTATGACAGAAAAGCTTCTCTAGGTCTCAAGGGAAGGGGGTCAAAGCCAGAAAGAGCTCTCATCTCCTCTCTCCAGGCCCTGCGCACATCATCTGCAGCATCATCTGCAGCAGTCGCTACACTTAGAAATGGTCCACATACTGAGTTGCAAGGGCAGAGGGAGCAGGAATGAGACCACGCCTGCAGGAAGACTTTCTCCAAACGGAGCAAGAGGGTGTGTGCAATTCTGAGCGTCTGGCCCCTCCCTCTCCATAGTGATGTGTCCCCATCTCCCTCCTACACTGCTTTTGGAACCAAAGTGTGTATTTTTAAGCTAATTAAAAAATAAGCATATTCCTTCAGAAAACTTTGAAAAACAAACTTTACATTAAAGGGCAAAATGATCACTTAAGGTATTTTCATCCGGTGCTGGTAATGTGTGATCCCTTGTCCTAGGCCATGAGGAGAACTATGACGGTCATTAACTTCTCCCTTTTCACTTAATTGAGAGAGGAAGGAATCATTCCTCAAGTCTTAAGCATCTGTTAGGCGCCTGGCACCGTGCCCCCTTGCTGAGGATCCAGCTATGACTAAGAGAGGAGCTGAACCAGACTTAGCACATTTCCAATTGTCGGAATCACTTGCAGACGAATGCAAAACAACCTCAAGTGAAGTATAACACAGATAAAAGCAGCACAAACAGCATTTACCAGGAATTGAACTGATGCAGTTCCAGGAACTCCTCTCCTCCAAAATACGGCTAGAACTTCCTACTCGCCTAAAATACCTTCAGAAAATCCAACAGAGCCTTCAAATCCACAGTTGATCTCAACAGTTTGTCACATTAGTGGGCAAACCCATTAGATCACACATTCACCCATTTTATCTTTCATATATTGACTACTATTATCTTTTTATTTTCAGCTTCCTCATCCTTTTTACCTGCATTTTACTCACAAGTGGAAAACCAGCTCCATACACCTCCCTAGCCCCCAGATACATACGCCCAAGGAGTGTGTTTGGTGGTACTGCTCATCAGTAAATCACTTCACTTCAATTTTAAATAAGAAAAACATATTTTATAAACGTTTCCATAACGAAAGTGGAGAAATAGTGTTAAAGCACTGTTAAATGGAAGTATCCATTAGCAGGGAAGTTCAGGTACACAGGTGGAATGCTGCCGGCCACGCCTATACATGAAGCACTAAAGTTAGTAGACAGGTGTGTGCAGCGATTATATATATATGTGAGTATAATACACACTTCTACCAACACAGATGTGCACGTGGTTCACTTTAGATCAAAGCCTATCATCATCTTCTCAGTTTTTAGCTAAAAATATATTTCAGTTAAACATACAGGGCGACTTTGAAAAGAATAACCTGCTGACTTTACCATCAGAGCCAGAGGGCCCTCAAACTCCATCAGCAAATTTTCAGCAAAGCTGACTTTACGGCAAAACTACTTTCATAGACCCATCTCTCTTTCTAAAATTTTCCCTTGGGCTTCAATTTTCTCCTTTTGTGAACACTAACCCAAAGGCAAGTCACTCTGCAAATGACTTTTAGTTTTCCTCTTGTTCTTTTATGGAAGGACTTAATCTCAAGAGCTCGAGAGAACTCTTCATCTAGTTACTACAGACAAGAAGCTCAAGGGAAAGGTAGGTGCCGCTGCAGAGTATCACACCTCAATAGCGGGTGCATGCCTCAGTTTCTACTTCAGACAAGAGGAAACAGCCTATTCTCATCATCATCCACCAGAGACAAAGTTCAGAAAGAATTAACTAACTACCTAACTAATGAGTAACTTCAAAGTGTTCTGAATCTCTCAGGGGAAGGATTTTTGCAAACAAAAGGAATCAAAATTGGACTGTTCTTTTTAAGTTTCTAATTAATATGAAGGATCTGAACTGGCTTATTTTGAGGAAAAAAAATATTGATAGGAGTTACTTTTCTTTTTTCAATACATTTGATTACAAATTTTTATTTAAAAATCCATTGAGAATCATTCATAGCTGAGTTTTTCAAGACAACTGATGAGCATGAGACTATTTCCCGAAACGTACTAATTGTATGTTCTGATCGGATGTGATCTGCTACTAACTAACCACGTGGTGGCATACAGCAAAACCATGAAACCGAGAAACTGTTCCAAAAAACCACTCCTGTCCCCACAGCCCCGAGAACTTTCTGCCTGTTCACCGTCCATTCAATTAGTAAGGAGCTACTTCTAAACGCGTCTGATTTCAACATTTCAAGCCAGGAAACATTTGGATTTGTTTTTGGGTTTTTTTAAAGAAGGATAAGCAGTATTAATAGCTTGCTAAACATGTGCTTTTTAATTAGAACTTATTTCCGTTCCTTCCTTAGTAATAAATAGGTCCAACTAGGTCCAAAATTGACAGCAACCATCCATTTGGTTGATTTTATTATCAAAGTAAAATTCAACAGAGGAGAGTGGAACTTGAAGTTGTGAATCTGCTGACTAATGTGTTCACCTCTATAACTCCACAGCCAGCACAAGGCTCGTCAAAGATCAAGTGGTCATAAAAGTTACTGAGTAAGGCTGAGCTGAGAAACACCTGTCAAAGATGACATGCCCCTAGTAAGAAACTTAACAAGAATGAAACAGGAATGGCCGGCACAGTAATTTCCTATAGTTTCGCAATTGGCTAGAACATACAGAAAAAATAATGAATGATTCAGAGAGTATAAAAGCCAAAAACAATCACGATTTCAAACGATAGACCAAGAATTGAAGACATGTAATACAAAATCAAGTGAAGTTAAAATCTAAGGAGGAAAAAAACGGAAAGGTAAGAGAAAGAAAACTGGCATAGGACAAAACTAAAAGACAAAACAGTTAGCGTACAATACGATGGGTCAAGGTCATTCTTTACACACTGAGAGACAAATATGGCACTGCAACCCATGAGTCTGAAATTTTCTCCACCTCCAACTACAGTGTCCAAGAAAGCAAGGTTAATCGAGTATTAACCCAGGATGCATGCAATAAATAAAAGGATTGATCGTTTTGTAAAATAACTTTTTATTGATTTTACCAGCTTGTATGAGGATCCAAAAAAATGGAATTTATTTATAAAAACATTGTGTATTTATTAATACATGTTTAAACTTCAGTCACTTTCAAAGTCCTCTGCATTTGACACAATACACCCATCGAGATGGTTTTTTCACTGCTCAAAATAGTTTTTGAAAGCATCGATTTTGGTGCCTTTTGGTGTTTCACCTCTTACGCATCAGCAAAACGTTTCCCTTTGAGGACGTTTTTCATGCAGAACAAAAAAATGTTGCTCAGAGAGAGATGGGGTGAATAGGGAGGGTGGGGCATGAGGGCTCAAAAACTGCTAAACACTCAGCGCAGTGTGAACAGGTGCACTCATATATCACCCATCATGGCACTCATATATCACCCATCATGAAACAGGCAAAATCTCTGAAAGAGTCTTCAAAAAAATCCACTGAGGACAAACACAGCCTCTCACAACAACGCCAGCTGGTACACTGATACAGACGGGTTCCTAGAACACTCACCTAGCGGGGAGAGGGAATAATTCTATTTTTGGGGGGTCATCCCTTGTAAAGGTAGTAAGGGTTCTTTTTAGAAAATAGGAAAAAAAAACTAATTAATTTTGGCATAAAGCCCTTCCAAAACACTGAACAGAAGAATAAAGCCTCTGTGTGTCCGCCCATCCCTGCGCCCTCCCCCCCCACACACACACACAAACTGTACATAACATTCTCTTTTTCAACACTCTTTGGATGATCCTGTACAGAATTTTAAATCCTAGTTTCTCCCTTCATCTGTAAACACTTTGCCGTTTTACTAAAAATGATCTTCAAAAGCATCATCAATGACTATATTATGTTAAAGTAACAATAATACCCGCACATGCTCATGACGAGTACATTCACAAAGCAGAGGGCAGGCAATAAGTCCGTCTTGCCTAATCCCATGTCCCATTTTTATTTCCCACAGGTAATTCCTTTTAATAAATCAGTGTTCCAGCATTATCCTTCCAGGGATTTTCCACACACACATTTATATCTATATATTCAGGGGTGTCCAACCCTTCGGCATTTCTGGGCCACACTGGAAGAGGAAGAGTTATCTTGGGCCACACATTAAATACACTGTGACATATAATCACAAAAAAATCTCATAATCTTTTAAATAAATTTGCGACTTTGTGTTTGGCCCCATTCATAGCCATCCTGGGATGCGTGCGGCCTACAGGCACCCTTGAGAGGAAACAGATTTAACTATATATCATTCCAATTCCTTCCTACTTCAAAAATATCGCTCTTTATGTGTATGTGCTCTCACGTGATTTCTCTTCTCCAGCAGTAGAAACTGGTTGTTGTGTGTGTGTTGTTTTGGACACCAACAATCAAACCACAACAGTCATTTGGAGAGACCCTCCACTGTCCTGGTCAAAACAAAAAAGAAAGAGGACATCACTTCGTACTACAAAAGTTGAAGGAGGCCGGACATGTCCCAGGCTCAACAAACTGAACGCTTCCAGCCAGGACTGTGAATACTGAAGACAAAGAAAAGATGGAGGGACATTGAGAGAGCATTTACCTGAGAGTAAAAAACCCAGCAATGCAGGCATGGGGCCAGCAGGGCAGCCACCCAACCAGACAGGCCCTTCCCGTGGCCCGTCTGCTGCGATGTGTGTTCAGCAGCTTCACCGCCCCTGGTCCCTCCTGGGTGTTAGAGCTGATCGCACAGACCTCCTTCTCTGCGACTGTGGCCTACCTGATAACTTTCCACTAACTTCCTGTCCTTGCTTTACTTCTCAGGACACATTTCTACTATTGGCAGGCAAGAGCTCTGGCTAATCCATCATCCTTTGCAGCAGACAATATATTTGCTGTTTTCTCGAGTGATTTTTCAATACAGAAATCTTTAAATACACATATCTAGGTTAACATACACAAATTTAAATGAATTAATAAACATTTCCTCTAATTACTAAAATCCAAAATAAAACAACTTCTGACTCAACTTAAGCAAGAACCCAGCATTCCTTTTATCTCATGCCTCTCCAAATTTCCTAGTCTCTACTAACAATGTTGAGATATACAATAAATCCTGTTTATTATTGGGTAGTATTCTTTGACCATATATACTTTCTTTTTCTTTTATCACATATTTACTTTTATCGAAACACATTTGACATATAACACTGTGGAAATTTAATGTGTACATGTTAATTTGAAAAATCTATATATTGCAATATGACTGCCATTGCAGCGATAATTAGCACTGCATTTTTTTAAAGAAATAGCACAAAAAAATCATCAGATTTGTATGGAACCACAAAAGACAATAGCCAAAGCAATCCTCAGAAAAAGAACAAAGCCAGAGGTGTCACACTACCTGACTTCAAATTCCACTACAGTGCAACAATAGTCAAAGCAGCGTGGTATTGGGAGAAAAACAGATACACAGACCAATGGAACAGAACTGACAGCCAGAAATAAATCCATATGCACACGGTCAAATAATTTTGGGCAAAGGAGCCAAAACTGTACAATGGAGAAGAGAAAGCCTCTTCAATAAATGGTGCTGGGAAAAATGGAGAGGCACATGCAAAAGAATGAATTAGACTGCTATTAGATCTTTTTAAAAACAATTTGCAGCTAATATTTTTGATCTTGTAAAAACAGATTTGTCAATTATTTAATGTAAATTTACATACTTACTGGTGTGCAGGCCTTGCAGAGGTTATAAACTACCTACAACCTGACTGATCTCAAGTCGCTGAATTTGATTTATATCTCGGAGTTCATGATTGAGTACGCTTCTCAGAAAATAAAGAGTGATTTTGTTGTTGTTGACTTATGTCTCAAGAACGTCTCTGCCACTCGCGCACATCAGTGTTCACCTAGCTGGGCTCGGAAATCTCTGGTCCCAACTCTTCCCCCTTCGACACTTTGTCAACTTCACTGTCTGCCGTACTCTGGCACTTCCTGGTCAGCAGATCCTGATTTTCCCTCCTTTCCAGATGAGGACTAGGTTAACTGTATAAAACAGAAGACCCAAATCGTAGGGCCTGAGTAAAACAGGTTTTCCTTCCTGTAACATAAAAGATGTAACTATTCAAGGCTATTAACAGAGGATCCATGCCACTAAAGAGATTAATTAAAACTGGCTTCCATCCTGAAGGTCCCCTGACATCTAAGATGGACTGATGGCACCAACCCACGCTGTACACGGGAAGTAAAGGAAGGCAAGTGAAGGGTAAGAGAGTAAGCACACCAATTTAGTTGGCGCCTTGAAATTTTTTCCTATGAGCCCCCCTGCAGCAGCTTGCAAGCAGAAGCCCCACTAATTACCGTTAGCTACACAGGAAGCTAGGACACGGAGCACTGCAGCTGGGCACACGGCCACCAGGAACACAGTAAGGTCGTTGTTAAAAATGAAGAAGGGGAGGGTAAACATTGGATGGGCAAACAGCTACCGCTGTCACCACAGGTAACACACAGTTTCTCCCTGGTGCTCACAGAATTTGTTTCTGAAATTCGTAAAAACTTCTGGATATCTAGGAGTAACTTTTTTCATTAATTTTACCTTGAAATCTTTTGATTTGCAGATCAAAGTCTTTTTTCCTGTTTTAGTAGGGTTCTTCACTAACACTATAGGTGTTGCTTCTGTTTCTCTATTTGTTTGCTAGGGCTCATCACAAAATAGCTCAGACTGGGTGGCTCAACGAACAGAAATTTACTTTTTCACAGTTCTGGAGGCTGGAACCCAAGCTCAAGACAGTGGCAGGGCTGGTTTGTTCTGAGGCCTCTCTGCCTGGCTCGTAGAAGGTCGTCTTATCACTGTGTCTCCACACGGTCTTCCCTCTGTGCAAGTCTGTGTCCAAATCTCTTCTTACATGGACATCAGCTGTATTCAATTAGCACCCGCCCCGCTGACCACATTTTTATTTACTTCTTAAAAGACCCTACCGCCAAATTTACCCAGTTTCTGGTACTGAGTGTTAGAACTTCAACGTGTCAATTTTAGGGGGAGACAATTCGGCCTATAACATGATCATTTCGGTGTCACTCTGCAGAATGCCAGAAACCACTGAACTGATAGCTATTCTCCAGCTTTCACGCACACTGTCTCTTCTGTCATCTTCGTCTCTTTCCTCTTCATAACGAGGAAGTCTTCCCTCCATACCACTGATCTGCTTCTTCTAATTCTCCTCTCAAAAAATGAAGACTTTATTTCCTTACTTCGTTTTGGTTTTCCTTATATTTTCTTCATGTTTTAGTTATTTCTTTTTGTATCTTTCCCATTTCCATTCTTGTCACTCCCTATTAACATTTCATAGAAGCTACACCCTTGCTGCACACAGCTACAAAATTTCAGAAACACTCAACAATAAGGACATACTCTGATGGTTGGCTGGTCCACGCTGGGCAGCTCAGCTGATCCTGGGCAAGTTCCACGTTTCTCCCTCTCCTCCTGGGACCAACGCCATCATGGCAGTGGCAGTGGCAGGAGCACGAGAGAGCACGGTCACCGCCACAAGCCCATTTCAGGCCCTGCCTTGAGCCATGTGCTAATTGATTGGCAAAAGCAAGAGCGGATAAATTGAAGAGCAGAAAATACATTTTTCCCACTAAAGTGGAGGAATGATAATTTTGAAAAATAATCTATTATATCATCTTCCACCTATTGAGAAACCATAAGCTTCAGTCTCCTAAAGTTTTCCTGATTTGCTATATAAATTTTTTCAAATAAATGCTTTATAATTTTTTAATTATTTACTAATCTTAGAGACTAGGAGGGAGGGAGAGGGAGACAGAGAGAGAGGGAGACATCAATTTCTTGTTCCACTTATTTATGCATTTATTGGTTGATTCTTGTATATGCCCTGACCAGAGACTGAACCTGCAACCTTGGCATATCAGGAGTATGCTCTAACCAACTGAGCTACCAGGCCAGAGTGAAATGATCTTTCCTGAGACCTCAAGGTAATGCTCATTTTCTCATATGCTACAGACTATTTTCACAGGACCCAGAGTATTTTTTTAAAGTCCTTGCATGGGAAGAAATCTACTCAGATACACTACTCACCACCAGACACTGTGGAAGGAAGCTTTTAAGCATGGCCCCCACCCACCTCTACTCTCCGCTCACGTACTGGCAGTTATTCTATTCCTATCCAGTGTTGAAACGAAGTCTCAGGTACATAGCCCTTAGCTCAACCCGTGTGTCAGGCAGAAGTTTTTCTAGCGCCCGTATGCAGGAAAGAGACAGAAACCCCTCTTCCTCTGGCAGTGTCTCGGACCAAACTGCAGCTTCACTCACAAAGTTGGCACTGTCTGTTTGAACAGGGCAGGACTTTAAGGGCTTCACTCCCAGCATGCACTGCTTCCAGGGCTCCTTTTGTCCACAGCTGATGAAGAAAAATGACCAAGTAGACTGCAGCAGAGTGCGCTAAACTGCCCTCTGTAAAGAGCCTATGGCTACTTTAAAGGACTCCTGGAAGGACGTGACATGCACAGCTCTCTGCTACATGTTAATAATGCCAGCGTCCTACTGTCTCAACTGTCTGAAGATCTGGCCGACTCCCGAGCGGGTCTACACTAACCTAACAAATCTCTTGTGTCCACCCCAGGCCCTTCAATACAGGCCTCTCCCGAAGTGCTCCAGAAAGAGGATTGTTTAAGCAGAATATAACCCTAAACAACAAAGAATCTTGTAACTTCAGTTCATACATCTACATTCCTTCATTAGGTTGACTCCACTCTCCAGTGTAAGGGTTTTTCCTCTTCCCTCTGGGATAAACCAGAGTGTCTCTGATCCAGTATGTTAAAGGCCCACAGTAAATGTTTCTTTACACAAAAGACCACAATAAACGTGCAACGAAGGAATGGATAAACTCTGAGCGTCAGCCTTTCCGAATATGGAGTATTTTCAAAGACAACAGGTTAAAAAGAGAAGTAAAACAAACTACAACAGTATTCTGGGAAACAAACACGATTCCTTAAACTTCTGCACTACCGAGTACACTGTAGCAAAGAGCCTCTTGAACCGACCTCACCCTCCCTTTGTCCTTGATGCGCTGTCCCACTCGGCTGGTGGATTTAATGTACAGGTGCCGGTGTAGTTCATCTATGAGAACCAAGTGGAGATTCATCTTCTTGCTGTGAAGCTCCAACCTAAGGTCACTCAGCCCTTCCACCTGGAGCAGGGGCCCCTCCAAAGACTCGACCGCTGAAACCTGGAGAGGGGGAGAAAGACGAGTAAGTACCACAACTAAATAATCTAACAACATTATACATGTGAAAGACTTTTTTAAACGATGCTGTCAAAGGAGAGCTTAGGACAACCTTGTGAGCACACATCAGACTCTTGAGTCCAGCAGCCCCCTCATCCGTGGCTTCACACGTGGCAATTTCAGTCCCCGGGGTCCAACCAAGGTCCAAACATATTAAATGGAAACATTCCAGAAATGAACAACTCACGGGTCTTAAACTGCATGCCACTCTGAGTAGTGTGATGACACCTCGCAACACCCAGGCCTGACCTGAATCACCCCTGTGCACTGTGTGTACACGCTGTGTACACTGCCTTTCCCGTGAGTCACTCAGCAGCTGCCTCAGTCATCAGATCGACTGTCATGGTATCACAGTGCCTGTGTTCAAGTCACTCTTATTTTCCTTAATAAAGGCCCCAAAGTGCAAGGGTGGTGATGCTGGTAATTTGAATATGCCAAAGCCGTAAAGTGCTTCCTTTAAGTGAAGAGGTAAAAATTCTCAGTAAGAAAAACAAATTGCATGCTGAGATTGCTAAAACCTATCTTCTGTCTGTGAAACTGCCTAATTTATACATTAAACTTCGTAGCAGGTACCTCTAAAGGCAGAAACAACAGTATGTACAGGGGTGAGTACTACCCACCGCTTCACGCATCCGTGGGGGTGTTGGAGCACATGCCCCGTGAAAGAGGGGTGACCACGGCATAATGCGCACAGGCCTAGTCTGCCTGTGAAGGGCTTACCACCGGAGACGCAGAATGCTCACGCAAACACCCTTGGTAAGATAAAAAGGAAGGCATCTAAAGGACCACGGCAAAGGCATGGGCACAATTTATTCCACACACACTGCCTGTCAACGGACACAAAAAATGACCTCCCCAATTACATGAGTGTGTCACTCATGTTCTCACAAGAATTCCATGCACTAAAGATTTACATCGACTCTCAAAGCTCGCCCTTAAGCCGAAATAAAAGCACACCGTAAGTTTTGTTGTTAATTCTCAGTGACCACAACCACAGCCTGGTTAGCCCAAGCCCACTGTGAGTCTGCGCACAGCCAGGCCCGCCCTCTCGCTCGCTCATGTGCCCACGTACACAGCGGGCAGTGCGGTGTCTGCACGAACTACACGCAGACAGCAGGACTCACCCCCTCCTCAGCCTGAGCCAGTCTGAGAGACGACATGGAATTTCAACAGTGAGCAGAAGGTAAACCACGCAGAGGGAGACACCCCTGGAGTAAGGGGCAGTTTGAAAGGCGTTAAGACAAAACGGACTGGATGAATAAAAACGGGGTGGGAAGAACCACAACAAATGGAGAGGGCAGGGGCGCAGGGAACCTGGAGCACGTCATTCTGAAACCAAAGTGTACAGGTCTCAAAAAACAGCACGTATGACAGCATCCCATTTATCCATGCATACAAAATTATATTTCTTTCTTTATGTATAAAGATCATATGTGTTTTTAATGAAAAACACCTTAAAGTAAAGAGAATGGTCTAGGTACTACTCCTTGGGAGAGGAAATGGGGAAGGTGGAGTCACACGTAAGAACATGAATGTGGTAACAACAACAAAGAAGAGATGACCTCGGCTGAACTGGGGGTGGGGGCAGCACTATCAACTGCCGAGCTCCCTGAAGGGACTACTAATGCACTGTGACTACTACCTGCTTAGGTTATACTTCTAAATATTCCTAATGTGTACAAATAAACGCAATAACTAATAATACGCACTTCAGGGTAAAAACATTAAATGCACCTATGCAAATGAACATGCCCCTAAAAAATGAAGCATTTCTACAAAAGCAGCAGACAATGAAAGCCATGCGACACACTGGTGGCACGTGCTGATCAGAGATCAGCACACGCACCAGCACACGCAGGCATGGCGGAGCTTGTAGGCGGTGGGAACACAAAGCTTGGGAGCTGCCCCGTGCATGCTGGCCAGGGAGGGGGAGGAAAATGCAAAGGCTAACCCACAAACATTTCACTTGTCTTGTGATATGCTATAATCAAATGTCAGCAGCAAATAAGTCTCCTTAATTTAACCAAGAAAGAATCAGGGAATGAAAGAGCGACAGTCCTGGGCCAGCTCTGCCCTCTGAAGCCTGCCAGTTCACTTCCATGCTGACTTGCAACTGCCCCCACTCGCTCGGGAGCCCTGGGCCTTGCGCAGGCTGCCAGCAATTCCAAATGGAAAGGCAGCCTCGCAAAATGACCAAAGTGTCCCCAAGGAGGAAAAACAACAACAAATTCATTCACACTTGTGCTCTAAAATGGATTTTAACTTGAGTCTCTAGCAGAGAAAAGAGGATGCATTAACCTTCAGTGACATGGAGATCCAGAAAATAAAATATAATTTGGTAAGCCACTGGTCCATCATGTAGCCTTATCCCTTATGATGCTTAAATCCAACTGCGGTGTGTAAGTTTAAAGATCACCCACCGCACATCCACACTCGATTTGTTTGTAGGAATCTGCATGAAGCTTTGTAACCCAAATAACTCAGGTTCCAAATACAAAATTATGACAATGTCAACTTTCAAAGCCACCTAATTAAAATTTTTAAAAATATATTTAATTGGTATTTATTGATTTTAGAGAGGGGAGAGGGAGAGAGAGAAACACCCATTTGTTGTTCTACTTATTTCTGCATTCATTGGGTGATTCTTGTACGTGACCTGACAGGGATGGAACCCACAACCTTGGCATATTGGGACAGTGCTCTAACTAACTAAACGACCTGGCCAGGGCTTGAAACCTTTTTTAAATATAGGTAAAACACTTAGCCCAGTGCCTGGTACATACTGAGTATTTACTGAAATTATTTCTAACAAAACCTATTTATTCCATGGATAAAGAAACCTCAGAGGGTGTTTTCAACATGCTTCAATGTAACATTTTCAGTAATGGGTCCAAGGCCTGTTAGGAATGGGGCGCTCCGCCTTCTATTCCCCACCCCCTTCCACAAAACCAGTCCCCCTGGTTCCAAAAAGGTTGGGGACCGCTGATTTAGATGGCAAACTTTCTGAATATGTTCTACTGACCCAAAATACAAGTACAATTAACACACACACACACAGTCAAGAGCTGTCTTAAAAATGTCAAAGATTTGAAAACCTTACCACAACAAGAACAGAGAAGAGTCTCCTGTTTCTATACAGAAACACGGTGATTTCTTTTGTCCTTCTCTTATCAAAAACCTATTTATAAAAGTATAATTATGGGAGTTAGGCAAGGCCAGTGTCTTCCCCTACTCTAACCCTACCAAGTGGCACTCAAACAAATGTGAATAAAATAGTAGTCAATGCACCATTTAAGGTCTAGGACATCACTTCAGAAACCTGACATTTTACCTTACTTGCTTTAAGTAGCCTGTACCATAAGGTTTACTCTTAAAGAAAAACTTGCTGAGGCAGCAAATAGTCACCCCCACCACCGAGGCTGCCGGTCAATTCTGCTGCGCTGGGCTGGGCGGGGGAGGTGGTCTGCCTTCCAGGCACTCACTAACATTAAGGCTTCACTAAAAGAGAAAGCCACCTACACTTAGAAATGAGCATAACTACTAACGAAAATACAACTAAGGAGATTTTTTAATGAACGAAGAATGGTTATTTCATGAATTAATTTACTGTTTTCCAAACTCAATGACTACAGGAGGAACACTTCTAAAATAACACTGACGAAGCATCAACAGAACTTCGAGAGGTGTAGCTAAGTAGACAAGCAGCAAAACAGTCCCACAGGTCAGTGCCTATGAGAAATGATCAAAACTGGGTATGTAAGTGTGACTATTCGTGACACTCAATAACCTCACAAGTCTATATATTAAAATCATAGGACAACCCAGCACCAGAAAGGAGGTCAAACAGACAACAGACAGTGGAGCAGTTCACTGGTAAGTGCTGCCCATACATCTACCCACCAACCACTCACCATTCATTCACGCCCCATGTGACCCCTACTATGGCCTAGAATTCTCAGGATGCCACACCATTTCTTACGGACCACAAGTAGATAATGAACCAACTAGTGTATCTGGAATCTTTCTTACATGTATTTACAAATTATTTGGGTGGTAAAAGATACTATTACTAGGGATTTTTTTTCACACAACACCAATTATTACTTAACAGAACATTGGTATTCTACTCAACACAATGGGAAACTGCTCAGACAGATAACATAAATCTGTTTTGAAATAAAAACAAGTATTTTCTTTAGGATTATGAAAATAAGCAAACATTCACAAAACGTTTTAACACATGATATTGAGTGGGACAGCATGTCCGCTATTAGAAGCCTGCCCACTACGAAAACAGAAATTCCAAAAGATGTTTCTATAACTCAAAAAATTAGGTCAAAAAACCTAATATGTATATAATCAAGAACTGTCTGATTTTTCAAATAATTTTACTTTAAGATGAGATAAGCCTACCACAAAAGAAATCTTTGTCATTAGAAACTATAGGGCCAGAGGTGTCTATTTCTCAATTCCACTTCAGTTTAAATTAGGAAATAATTATTCCCTAGTTCAGTGTTTGTCGTCTGCCAGTCTTCCTCAAGCTGACAAAGTGAAGATCTAGGTTTGTGCTTTAACATAAACCAATGGAAACATTTCGGAGAAGCGCCGAGTGGGCCATTCTCAACAGCTGCTTCACTGCAGAAAGGAAACTACCCGTCTTTTTATTTTGTTTTTAGTTGGGGGAGGCAAGCTCCGCAGAGGTAAATGACTTTAGTAACTGTTTCTAAATAGAACTAAGGTTCAAGCCAAAATGTAGAAGGAAAACTTACAGGTATAAACAAAGAGACA